>JAULBS010151206.1:0-12128 GCA_032355785.1 Symmetromphalus regularis
ACATCAAGGAGAGCTTTCCCTAAAGCTGTGTATGAATTTCGCGTTAATGAAATAGTAAATAGGTGGACAAAAGAGTTATATTTTTATTTAGAAAAAACTTTATATTAATGAGAAAGTTACACACTACGCCGTTCATACAGTGTGTAAAGCGGTTTTGCGATTCATACTTCCATGAACCTCAAACATTATCAAGTTCAATTCTTAAATAAATGTGTAGTGTGATTAGTCATTACGTCAATATCAATTTTTAATATCATGGTCATGCTAAATATTTAGCATTATTACATAGTAAAAACTATCCAATCACGTTCCTAATGAATCCGGTGTCATTGTTAAAAACATAGTGAACTTGACATTGCAATGTTTATTGGTGTTTATGGTTATTATATTAATAATAAAATTTAATTCTCAAGAATATAATGCCATGGTCATGGACACCTTTCAGCATTCTCACACAAAGGCAGATGCAGGATATACGAAGAGGCTATTTAAAGATAGCTTTAAAATGTAATACTGAAAGGAGGTATCAAGGTAATTAAGATCTGATTACAATGGGTAAAACTGGTGTTCAAAGAGGTGTTTGGACACCTTAGACCCCCCATGCTTGACCTTTGAAGGTATATTACACAGGAAAAGCTGCCCGTTCACGATCCCATTGGAGAAAACTTCGTTTTAAGCACGTATTGACAAGGAAGTAGAATACATGTGAATGAGCAAGATACTATATACTAGAGCTATTTAATTTGTCAACTGAAGCGTTAGTAGAAGCTCTTGTTGCAATATTTACAATAGCCTATTCTTTTGGCCTTACCCAGGTATCGCATTGCATTATGTGCCAGAAGCCACCGTCATCGAAGTGAACTTAACAATACCTAAGCCACTATTTATTTTTATTGTTATGGCCCAGGTAACAATGCTAAATCCCGAGCTGCTACTGTGCCTATATTTAGATAAATTACTACCGGAAAATATGTAATGGTAATCCCAACGACCCTAGATCGGTTGTATTTAGTTCCTGAATTCCAGCCAATCACAATAAAGTTGACAGGCAAGCTTCCGGATCTCCTATGTGACATCACAATACAAATGTTTAAGCCAATTTTACACTGAGGTGTGTATATCCCGCAATATCATCTTTTAAAAATAGAAAAATGGGTAGTGGCATGGAGGGAGCAACTATATATACTGGCTGCGAGACAGCAAAATCAGAACAAGGAAACTAATCCTCAAAGCCACAACAAGAAGAAGAAAGGCCGAAATCTACTGATTTTATTTTAAAAGTTCAGCATATAGCACTTGAAAAGAATTATTCTACAGCATGTCTATCGTAATCCCAAGATGTGAAGAAACTTTCATGGTCGTTTTGTCTCAAGACGCCATCGACGTCAGCCTTAACGTGATGACTATGGCTAAAGCAGCACTGTCAACCATCAATGATGCGCATGTACTGGACACCCGAACCCGATGTTTCACATCCATGAAGACCAGTCAATGTAAGCCACACATCCGAATGTTAATTAAATTAATTTAAATTAATCCAGTAATATTAATCTTCCTGTGTTACTTAAAGAGGCACAGTCAGTTGTATATTTTCATTTTGACTCTAAATTTACTTACTGATTGACTTTCTAAATTTTGAAATGTGAATACCGCATCTTCAGTAGTATACAGGTAAACATTTACAGAAGAATTTTGTGATTTAGTAGTAAACAAAACCAGTTGCAGATCGGGTTAACGAATTTTGTCAAATCAAGAATTATTAGTTCATTATAATTTGGATATCAGTTAATTACACATCTTTAATATCTATGTTTATTTTTTTTATATATATATAAAACATGTTAAATTAGTTTATTATTCTCACTAACACAAATTATTTATTCTAAACATTTCTTTTTAATATATAATTTTTTAAAAGTTGACTCACTTGTCACTTCTTGGAAGATATGTTTAAAGTTGTTTACTGAGCTAAAATAACATAATTCAAAGTGAAAATTCACAGCATATAATCAATAGCTGAAGAACATTTTAACATTAAACTGACAAAACACACACTGACAAAATAAAAAAGATAACTTCCTTAGTTAAGGCATACAATTAAGATTCATTCCTAAAATAAATTAATTAATTAATTAATAATAATAAGCAATAATGATAACCATAATTAATTTTGTTAGAACTCTAATAAAAGTATCATTAAATAAACAAGTATTCATGTTATTTGAATTTTAAAACCCCCCACTAATTTTAATTATGAAATGGATTAAATAGTTTTGTTCTAATGTAATATTTGTTTATTGCAGATTCTTATGACGAACAAAGATAAACCCGAATGAATGGACACGTGGACGCACAGACTCGAATTATAAGGATGTAACATGCAATGTTGACAACAACGGGAAACAACTTTAAAGATGTCAGTTGTTATTTTCGGAACTGTAGTGGACTCTAAACATGCTGTTCATGGTATGTTCAGTTGTGCTGGCAAACACAATATTGTTCTCTAGTCATGGACCACCATCGGTAACATTTTTGTGTCTGTACACTAATATAACAATACAAACAGACTGTCGATTTGGACATACTTGAGTGCATATAGACGTAAGTCTACTTGACATTTCCCGGCATTTCGTTCATTCCGCCAGTATTGTCTACAGTACTACAGTCTAAGTATTTCACGAATGAATTGCCAAACCAGCAAAAAAAAAGAAAAGAAGTTCAAGAATTGAGCAAAATAGGGTTGGGAGAATTGTGTCGTACGAATTTACTTATGCGATATAAATCAAAACTTTATATGAGAACAAAACGCCAATGAAATAAGTCACTTATTGATTGGTATACTATGTCATATCATGCAATAGACAATGCAACAAAAATTATATGCAATAGACAAATACATATTTGTCAATAGTAGTATAGATATGTCACACTCGCACAATTATTATTTTAAATTATGTTTTACTTATCCATCCGCGTTGTTTGACAATCGACGTGAATCACTTATTTATTTATACATGTATTTATTATCTGTTCATCCCGTCAATCATTATTTCATTCATGCATTCATCAACTCATTGAACGTATTGTCTCAATGCAAATTTGTGCTGAATCTGCTTAACAATGTGATTTTAATCCAGCATTGTTTATTTCTTACCAATGTGTTAACTTTTTACAATGATTATATTGAAAAATTTTACCTTTACACTGTTGAATAAAATACATTTTTTATTGTTTATTGGCTTATGTATTTTCTTTTTAGTTTCTCAACATCGACTGTTATAACTTACGATTTAGGAGTACCTGAACTTAGCCAATGTTGGGTTTTGTGTTTATGAACATATATCTTTTATCTACATGGGTAAAAATGGTTTTAAAACCACTGAATATTTGTTATATACAACACTATACTCAACCAAAAAAGAAAGTATGCATGTAATCAAATAGTCATCTATTTCATAAACAAGATGACATTCCTGGGAGAAATTCTGGAATTAGATAACCATCCCATTAAGTGTGCGCGTGCATTAATATCACAAGTTGCCCACGTATTTGCTGCCAATGAACCATTACTGTGACATTAAACATTTCAACATGAATACTTTCTTTTTTGGTTAAGTGTATATTGCCAGTAGTGGTGGTGGTTGTGTGTCGGGTCCACACTATATGCCCGACAATAATATACCATGTAAAAACACAGGAAAATAATGATGGCCGGGAACACGTGATCATGAGCTCATTCATTCATCCGCCGCTAGTCTGTAACTTTAACCAGCTTGTTCATTGATGGTTTACAAATAAAGTTTAAAAATGAAAGAAAACGTATATTTGTTTAAAGAAATGATTGGTTGTTTTACGACACCCCAAAACATTGTTTATTCTGCGGCTATTAGGTGTCAGTCATCTGGTGTTTTTCATAGGTTATTCTTTCCTATTTGCAGCAAGGGTCTTTATATGCGCTTTCCCACAGACAGGACCGCACTTATTAAGGCCTTTCATAAACCAACTGTAGACCCATGGTCAGCGAAAGTGGCGTATACCTACTCAATGAGCCTTGCTATACACTCACTTTGTGTTTGAGCCAGTATCGAGATTACAAGATTTAATCCCAGTACCCCCCAGTCGTGAATCCCATAGCTTAGTCACTGCGCCACTGGGGCCGCTCTTTTTTGTTTAAATATATGTACATTCAAGTATATTCTTTAATCAGTAGCTATAACTGTGGACATGAGAATAATAACAGACAAAATTTGTTATAGGAGTCAGGTATGATCTTTTTCTACTTTTCTTCGACTGAACTCTTAAGCGAAATCAAAAGTTGTGCCCTCAACAAGCGTGTTTGACCCGCTTTCGGGTAGAAGTATGTAAAAAAATCGTCCTAGACATCTAAGCACACTGTAAAATCAGCGACTTTTAGGTATCAAACATACGACAAGTTTGGTGTCGTGTGTGAGTGTTCTTTGCAAGTACTCAAACACATGCCTGTCTTTAGTGATCGTCAATAAGATTCCGATTTCGAACGGTGTGCGGAACTCAGAAGTATGGCGTCCACCTAAAGTGCGATGGGTCATTGGATTGATACCCTTCAGGGGATCCGCTGGATTATTTGTTGTTACAGCCAATGATCCTCAACAAGTATAACAAAATCCATGCTGTCCTGTTAGTGGAAAGTCGCATATAAAAGTCCATACCTTGAAATAATTCAGAAAGAATAGCCTATATGGTGGTAGCAGATTACCTTTAAAGAACACGAATCTTAAAGATGTATAGCCTATGAATAAACAATGTGGAGTGGTGTCAATAACTAAACATTACTTTCTATTTAGAACGTAAAACTCTAGCGGGTACATTGAGGAATCGATTCAAAGGTGACTCTAATGTGGATGGGTTACAACGTAGTGTTGGTTTGTCTACCTGTCGTTTGGTGGCTCGACAGATCCACCCCATTCAATTGATCCATTACGCTATTTCTTTTTCCAGCCAGTTGTCCACAACTGGTATGACAAAGGTTCTGTCTGTTATTATCCCTGTAGGAAATTGCCTATAAAAGATTCCATCTAATTGAAAAGCGTAGCCTATGTGGAGGCAGCAGGTTCCGTATTTAGACCAAGTATGTTTGATACTTAACAGCCGTTGATTAGACAGCGTATCGTGATGTGGTTTAATAAACATGTCTTTATTGATCTAAAGTTAGTTCCATATTACAATTACAAGACCAGTAATCCAAGAAAATTATATTCCAAATTTGTTCCAGGGCACGAATAAGGTCAAGTAGTGATGCTTTCAAAACTACCAGGAAGCACAAACAGGCAGTACACGTTGTACAGAGGAATGGGGATGTTTCCAGTTCCACTTCACTAAACAACGTCGTGAAATGTAACAATAGAATATTTCCCTGTCAGAAAATCATTGTTGTCAAATAATCCACCCGGAAGAACAACAGGGAGCAAAAGCGTCTGGTAAATTTGAGAAAGCAATTCATTAGTAATATGTCAGCGATAAGCTGGGGTTTTCATATTATTGTAAAAATAAATATTCACTCACAACTATAAATTAAAAATACTTTTGTCAATTTTAGCTTTTATTTTCCCAGTTATATCATATAGGAATAAATACTACCGAGATTGAGTTATAATGTCTTTGAAAACAGCTTCATTTGTAGATCCTTTTTAGTATACCTTTGTAATTTTAAAGTAAAATACAACAAATTCATTTCTCAAATCCATTGCAAAGTGTAGGCATTTTATCATTGCTTGAATCCAAGATGGCCACCAAAATAGTTTCAAGAACCAAGAAATAAGCCACAATAATAATTATATATCAACTGAAACATTAGTTTTGGAATCGTTCACAAACTTTAAAATATTCATCAATCCATTTTTTAATCAAGTCGGTCAAGTTATCTGAAATACCAGTTAGTTATTTGCTTCTCCCTATGCACATTTTTTTCATAATATATCGTGAGAAGAGTTAGGGTTAGGATTACCCTGGGTTGTATTAATAATTCATGGAACAATTAGGTCCATAATAATAGGAACTATTTTGGAATGTTGGATAAAACGAATAGAGTTCAGGAGTTGACATTTACCATTGCCTGATGTTTGGGGTAAATGATAGGAGATGGATGGACAACTCATGTGTAAGATTTAACCGTTAAATAATTAAATTCTGAATTACTTCTCTGGTTATATCTCAGAGGCTAATTAATAGTTTCTTTGGTCTTAGGGATAGATTTATTACTCATTTATTAAATCCATCGGTGTTCGTGAATATTGAAGCTACATGGCTATGATAAAATGAACGAACAAATAGTGGTCTGCAAAAGGTGCATTAACAAAACATTGTCATAAACGTACATGATTAATAAATAAGATACAAGTTATTTTATTTAACAAGAAACATGTTTCTACTACACTCTCAAGCCGAAGACAATGGTTCAAAATCCATCGGAGGCCGCCTCACACTGACTACGTGTGAAAATGACTAAATACCTGAGATCCAATAGCCGATGATTAATAAATCGTTATGATCTAGTGGTGTTGTTAAATTTAAAAAAAAAAAAAAAAAGTTTCAACTAGATATAATTCAGACCTGTCTTATTTCTAAAAGTTACCAATGACCAGAAGTCATTTGTCATTTAAAGTTGCCAATTGTGGTTGTTGATTTCATGTAGTTGGGCAGAATAGTAAAACAACGCTTTTGAAGAAATGTATTGTTCTAAAATGTTTAAAATATGTATATTTGTACGTACAATCTACATTAGATTGACTTCATTCGACTGCATCAAAATAATATAACTGATAAAGATGACCATTGAAACACAATCAGTGATATCAAAAGTTTGCCCAAGTTATGGTCAATATCTTAAATACTGGGTTTTATGTACTGTTCTTCACATAATATTAGTCAGCATAAAATTATCGTTCAAATGAGCTATTAATATTTAAAAAATAGAGTAAACTTTGATTATTTTATCTTCAAAGGCTCAAGGGAAGGGGGGCTAACGTACATTACATTCGAACCTCATGTGCGGAGGTGACAAGGATATAAAATATAGATTTTTAAATTTTGTTTAACAGTCATGAAAGGTAACCTCATATTTCGAAATGGTGCAGGTACAAAACGTTAATTGTTTTAATTTAACATCGCTCTCTATTATTAGGAGTTTAAGAAAGCTAACAGCATTTCAGTCCACTAAATACAAGTACGCAAGTGTTTGAGGTCGTGACAAAATAATAATTTTGCTCATGGTAATTTTGTTGCAATTTGTTACAAATCATTGAAACATAAAAATGGACTTGAATGCTTGGTTTTAATACGCAATCACTATACACAATATAATTATCAAGAAATATCAATAGTACATGTATAGTATAGGAAAATAATCAGTTTAGTAAAGATGGGCAGTCTGTTGATCTTTGAGCAATAAAAAGCTGAATCCTCATAGTCATCAGTATGAGTTGATCAAAATATCTTACCAGACTTAGCATTATTTAAAAGAAACAAAATATCGAATGAGACTGAGCTTGTATGTTAAACAGATACTATAAATTTACAAAATATTCTGTATACTAGTATATACAGATTATAGTTCAATCATATCGCAGTACACGTTATATAATAGTGATTTAATGTTTTAACAGAGTGTGCTAAATGTTTCTGACATGTGTCTTGTACATTACTCTGAATGGAAATTTGTTAGAAAAGAAAGGAATGTTTAATTTGACAGACGAGAAACATCACAAGACATGTATTTCGCTCACGGGCTGATTAAATTGGAAGAAGAAAAAAGAAAAAGTAAAGAAAAAACATTGCGTCGATTATGCTTCCATATTATTAGATCTATGTAAAAGCATTCTAGACAAGTTACCAACGAAATTTATTCCGTACCCTCATCTTAGGTGATCTACAAAAAACAAACGTTATCATCATATAGACGGTTAGTAAAATCTTTGAAAAAATAATAATAAATAATGTATCCAGTGTACATTCGGCACGTGTCCCCTCTCTCCTCCCCTCCTCAACACTTGAGGGCTTTTTTTTTTTTTTACACATTGTTTGCCATTGTAACCAAAATCTGATATAGAGTTTGTACCCGATCCGACAATGCTCCCCTTCCCCTCCCACTTTCAAAATCTTTCCTGCGAGCCTGAATACATGTTACCAACTGTCTTCTACCATTAAACGTTCAGATATTGTTCACTTCAATGCGTAAATACGTTAATTGTCATCATTTAGTGATTTACGGTGTTTAAAAAGACAACAGGAATATTGGTGACCTCAACCGTCCCACGCGATTACTATAAGATCATGACTAAGATCAATGAGAAAATGACACATGTATATGACGTCATGTTCGTTTGGGTATTCCATCTACTGATTTTTTTTCAATTTATTATTAACAGGTATATTTTGGCTAAATGGCAAAATGATTGGAACAATGCTTAAGTGAATAAGCTTTACTGTATAAATGCCGTGTTGGTTCTGGCAGTCCTCCTGGAGATAATTAAGGAAGGATGAAATTGTTTTGTGCTGGTCATGCGTAACAGTTTTCATCTGAAAAGGACTATCAGCCTTACTGTGAACACTGTCCTCACCGAAATGACAAATACACTATATAAAAGGGTGAACCCTATTATATAGTGTATTTGTCATTTCGATTCCAGCCACAACTTATTAATACTTTTTTAAAGAGATTAATGTTTGTTTGTTTTTCTTCAATGATATACTTTTTTTTTTTACCATGGTCTTTGTTGTTAGTTTAGTGTTGTTATATTGTATATACATTTAATATCATTGATGTTTATGTATATATAGATACTATTATTAAAACAATATGTCTCCAGTGTGATCTCAATAATCGATGTTTTATTTTATAATGTGGGGGAAGCGATCCAGCCTCTGACGGCCTTTGAACCACTGCCTTCAGCTTGATGTTCTACCACTGACAAACTAAGCATGCGTTCAAATGGTGTATAAACCTTTGGTTTTTGCAGTTAGTATAATACAGATACAATTATACACAGTAATGTATTTCTTTTACTCTTTGGTATATGTTACTTGGGGGGTGTTTGATTAACTTATTTCTAATTTTCTATGAAAGAATTGTTTCTTTGATGAAAGAGCAGCACAATTTTTATCCCACAGCTTTTAGATGTTAAAAATTAATATACAGTTTGCGACTCATCGTCTTCAGAGGAAACCCGATGCCGCGACATTGCCTACACTTTCCGATTACAAGCTAGGGATCTCGTATATGAGCATTACCACAGACAGGACAACACTTACCATCCTTTGTTAAACCAGGTGTATAACATTAGCTGGAACAAGAAATTGTCCAAATGGATACTCTAATGTAATGTGTTTTTGACATCTGCGTATCTTATATGGTGATTCGATAAGGATTGTGTCTTTGATGTTGACGTTTTGTATCAGATGTCTGGTAATAATCTGAATTCTAAAGAATTATTATTCATGTCAGAACGGAGAAAAATGATACAATGTTTATGATCAAAACATTTTTTTATCTTCACTGACATATTTGGCAAAAACAACGGAACGCCCTGTAAATGTATCTACGTTGTAATTTTCCACCATGTTCCAAGCACTGGGTCATCTCTTCCGGAACTAGTTTATACCCACTGACCATGATCGTGCTAGCAAGGATTGGTTTTTTTAATAGACGACAGGAAAGAAAAGAAAATCCTACTGCTCTACAAACTGTCATCAAAGTTACAGCGTAAAAATAATTTTATAAAATAAATAATTCTGTTATACATATACATAATTTAAACATTTTGACTTAAATGACCAATGATGATCTTAAATGTTTAATAATAGTTAATATTATTGCTTTGATTTGCTATCCAGTTATAAATAGAACAAAACTACTGAAAGTACTGGATAGCCAGGGAGAAGGCATATAATCAATGACCACTCCCACCCCTCACAATAATTCTTATATGTTTTCTAACCACCTTTAATATTTGGCTGTCTTGCAGCCCTATTAGTACTTTTTGTGCGGTTCCCCTCGATATAAAATGGCTCTTCCTCAATATAAAATCCTCGTTATGCCAGTGACTGAAAGTGTAAGATCTGTTCCATATCTTGGTCTTTTCAGATAGATTCAAATCAATACTGACTTCAGTGCAATGCTTACAATACAGTATGCTATTTTGCTTCTACGGTATTAGGTGTCTATATAAGGCAATATCTAATTCATTAGAAGACGTCCTTAAGGGTTTTTTTCCTGTGACCGTAACTTGTGCAGAGGAACAGATTAGATCAGTATTCTAACTGTGCCATTTAGATTTCAAAAGCAAGCCATGCAAAAGTAAAAATAATCCAGTATCTGTCCTGCAACACTGGAGGAACTGAACACCGTAATCGCTGAAACGTCTACAGACTATTCTATTTTGATAGGTATCGGTGTGTTTTCAATATATGCTTTCCCAACAGACAGTACAACATATATCAGTCTTTGATATGCCAGTTGTGAACTACTTTTTTGTGTGTGAACTACTTGATTGAAGTGAAATTAACCAAATAGGTCAACTAAGAGTAATTAATCCTAAGACATACTGTACATCAACAAGATGATCTACCACTGAGCAAACAAACATTGATACCCTTCAAATATTCTTCAACTCTATGCCCAACGACACCAATACATGTGTCTATATAACAATAACGTTTCTTCTGGAAATAATAGGATAAAATAGTCAACATTTGCGAAATATAAATAAAACACTTTTAAAAGGTTTATTTCTTGTGCAAAGTTTGGGAGAAATGTTTAATATTTTCAAATATTTAATATTCAGAATATTACTGTGGCATCCATATAATAACATAACATTATTTGTCATTTGGTATACTTGTTTGTTACAAAAGTTACTAATAGTATTATTTCAGTCACACCAAAACCGATTAACTAGTATGCGTTTCTTCTCTTTTGTGCATGTCTACATGCTATATTTACTATATCAGAGAGTTTACACGGCACCCTTAAGACTTCAAAAATATTTTTAATTATAATACATTTTGCCAAGTTCCAGTTTATGGACAAAAGATTGTACTTTAAAAAGAAAGTATGTGAGATTTACGTTATATGTCGTTTGTGTACGTTTTTATTTCGTTTGTATGCGAAACTCCATGTTAACTGGGCCGTTTAGTCGCATACGTCAATGAAGTGTCAACATACAACACAAAGGAATTCGTCCATTGTCCTTGATTTGCATATTATTAACCGTCATGACGTTAGTATGGTCAAAGGTCACTAACTAAGCGTAAAAACAATATTTAAAAACAATATTCATGTAAGTATTGTTCTGGTAGTTTTCCATTTAGCTTATTTTGAAAAACATTATGTTTTGAATTTGATAAATGAAATAAATAATTGGAACAGGATTTTAAAGCTGAAGAAAAACATTTAAAATGCTGTTATAATAATATTTTTATACTGAGAGTACCTGTGTATTTTACTAAAACAGAGAAGTTTAATAAAGTAGATAAAACAAAAAATATTACATTTTAGAGGTTTGTGAAAATTATTCCAAAGCAGCATAACAAGATTCTAGCTAAAAAAGAAAACAGGACTGTGACATTTAAAGAAAATGTTTTTAACAAACCAATAAAAATAAAACAAATCCAATATTAAACCAAATATAGTATAATTATATACTGAACATCAAAAGAAATGCAAATTTAATTTGCAATGCTTAATTGAATAAAGGTTGACCATATTTTGACGTTGGTTGGTTTGCTTACTGGATACATTTGCAGAGAAGTGTAAAGTGTGTACAGCATGAGTTTTATGATTCTATGCATTTTTCGTCTAATTTGCTTAAAGTGAATTTAAACATATATTTGCGTTTCTTTTGCTGTTCAGTATATATATCCGTTTAAATCTTATCTAAAGTAAATGTGTGCGGGCTTTTTTGTATATATATTTTTATTAATATAAAAATAATATTAAATTTTGTTTTACATAAAAAAGGTGAAAGCATGAAAACCAACAACTAAGAGGGAATACTTTTTTTTATTATAATGCTGTATGTCATAAAAACAGCTTTCCCTTTAATAAATCCTGGGTTCTGGAGTTCAAGAGTGTAAATGTCAATATACATACACAA
>JAULBS010151217.1:0-12128 GCA_032355785.1 Symmetromphalus regularis
TATTTATTATATGTTGAAAATATTTAATATATGTTGGAAATATTTAATATATATTGCAGAAATTTAATAAATTATTTATTTATTTAAGAAATATTTGGTACATATTTTTGTATTTATTATATAAACACATATAATATATAAATTAAATGTGCCGAAAAATGGGTTAAAATAGACTAAATAATTTTTTTTACACTTGGCATCCCATACATAACCGGCAAATATTTTTAACCAGAAATTTCGTTGGGTCGCTGTGGATGTTATGACCAATAATTTGGTAATAAATGCCAACTCGTTTAATAACCTCTAAAAAATGGGAAGGAGAGATTGCAGCTTTAGATACTAGTTGACAAGTGAAAAAAAATATGTGAGGCAAGTGGATATATGCACTTGCCTCGTGGCAAATAATAATAATTTTAAAAATTGGACAAAAAATGCTTGTATTCTATCTGTGTCGGACTAAGCCATTTGCGAACAATCATGTTATAATTAGTTGTCGCTGACCCCAGTAAGTCGTCTTGCCTTCTCGGATTTCAGTCTATGAGTTCTGTGTCCTAGACAGCGTGCTTACATGAAACTAAGTTAAATCTAATCCTCGCCTGAAAATAATAATACATTTTAAAGGAAATAATGTAACACACACACACGCACGCACGCACGCAAAGAAACAAACAAACAAACAAAAAACTAAACATTTTGTCACCGGGACTAGCAAAGAGCTACAAAGACAGAATACATTTTTTAAAATTCTGTTTCAAAACAAGTAGTGACACTAGACACAGGTTGGTTCTTTAAGTAAATGGAGGAATATACGTACAACATTAAACTATAAAGAAAACAATTTAACAAAAACTTGAAAAGCGAAAAGGAAGATTGCGTTAACAGCGTTCGTTTGAGTAGCAAGTCTGCTACACACAGTTTGCAAAAACTACAAATAGCCTGAAAGACATTTCTTTTGTGAAATGTAAACATATATTATTGCATATTAATTGTTTATTTTAACAACAACAAAATAATACAGTGCCGAGTTCAGTTTTCGTGCCCCATAACAGATTTGCCAGGATATTTTCTATGAAAGACAAAATAAATAAATATATGTTTAGTAACCTTATCAAGTGGCCTTTTATCATTAGTTATATCGGAAAGGATGAACAAAATTGTATTTATTGTTAAAATGCTAGAAGACGAGAGTTGTCTTTTCGTGCTTTCTACAAAAAACCAGTGTAGGCCACGCCAATAACATTAAGAATTTAAGGGTTATTTAGGACTTTTGAATGACGTTTTTTTTTTTCTCTCTCTCTCTTTTTTACCTTTAAATTTAACATTGTTAAAGAATTACCAAAATTCAACGAGATTATAATTCTAGTGTCAAATGAAAAAACATTAACGTTTCAACTATTAACACTGCAACATAGAAACGACCTGATAATAATGCATCAATTTATTGGTCACTGAGTTGATCTGGCGAACAGTGGTGACCACAAAAATATATATATCACCTATAATAATAATATTAATAAACAAAAAAAATAACCAGCAAAAACAACATTAGTTAAGTTATTATTAATATTATTGATTAGAGCCACATACATGTGACCCAATCATTTTATCTTCCAATTATACCAATAACATTAGAAGACATTTTACCCCTGTATATGAATATGTTTTTTTAGAGTTGGCCTCAAATATTTTTTATTTGATGTCACAAGGTCAAGAAAGCAGATGAACTGCACAGAGAATTAATTGGATAACTTTTTTCAAAATTTTGTTTACTTTCGAAGGCTGATTTTTGGGATTAGTGGAAATGGGTAAATTTTCAAGTCTATAATTCATCATAATATTATTTACATACTCACACACAAACATATTTATAGCAAGTATAGTGTACTGAATGATTAAATACATGGAAAAAATAAGGTTTTTATATTTATGTATCATTTTTTTTATATTTTGATTTATATCTATTTGTAGATCTATGACAAGCAGAGTGATGAAGTTTTTGATTAAAAAGACACAAAATGGTGGAATACGATTGGGTCACATAGAAAAGTTTGGTCGTCATAGAAACAAAAGTTCAGAAACACCTATGTGCATTTTATACACAAGAGGAGGTACCATACATTAATTAATTTTGTACTCTTTACATGATACAAAAATATTACTTTTAAATTTCATCACCACATCAAGATTAACAGCCACGAAAAGACTACTGTTATTTGGGCATCCTTTCTAGCAGTCTTTTGGAAGATGTATATAACTCAAGAAGTAACACATCTGCCTCAGGTGCAGTCCCATCTTGCAAACCAATTTCAGTTATTTCTCATTCCAGCCACTGATCTACAACTGGTCTAACAAAGGCTGTGATATTTGCTGTCCTGTTTATAAGAAAGCACATATTGAAGGACCTTTGCTACTACTTTGGCTTTATACTAGTTGTGGACCACAAGCTGCAATGAGAAATAGCCCAGTGGGTCTTCAGAAGGTCATTCATCCATTGATCTTCGTGGATGATCTACATTTGAGCTAAGTCACTCTAAAATTTGGTCATGATATTAACACATATTTCGTTGTTTGTTTGTTTATATCATTTACAGACATGTAAGCCTACTTATTTATAATGTTTTACAGTGTATGATGATCATTCCATATTATTTTATGTTTTAATGAGAAAAAAATGCAAAACAAATAATCCTGATCAACAAATCAATAATATCAACTATTCATCTGAAGTTTTTCCTTTTATTTTTCCAACTGTACAAAATAAAACACTTTTAATTTTTATTTCAGGCAGTGTTCCTCACTTGACAGTTGACATGTTGAAGAAAATTGACAGTCTGCCCGTTATTTCTTCTGTTTCACTCAGCATGATGTAAGACAGGTTCTAAAAATACTCACTTCAATTTAAAGCCATGTGTCTTTTCTATTTCATATAAAATACCATTAAAAGTACTAATAACAGTGAAATAATCAATGATGGTGTATTTTGAAAAGTAAAAATCTTTTCAAATGTTTGGACTATTTTGTCATTTTAATCTACAAAAAAAATAAGACAAACAAGATCTATGTTTTTACATTGATAAAAACACTTTTGGTTTATTAATGAATTTGTGCTTAAAAAATAAGTTTTGACATGATCCCATATTAACTTTTCTTGCTATGGTCGAAAACATTAAGTTTAATGAGAGGCATCTTTTTCTTGTTGAATTGTAAAAGAAACTATTTTACCTGTTCGTACATGAATGTTTTGTAGAATTGTTGCATTTTGGTTTTCAGGGCAGAGCACCATGAAGCGCTTTCTGAATTTGGTAAAGGAGTTGCCCAGTTTTCAGCTATGCAGGTTTGAAATTACTTATTTAGGTCATTGCATGAGAGACAACAAAATGATCATTTATGCAATTTAAAAGGTTTGTTACATTATATTGATAAAAGTGATGTTTCTTTAACAGTAACCTAACTATACAAGTGCAAATACAGTCAAACCTGTCCTAGTGGTCACATGTCTTAATCGGCCACTTTTTTCCCTCCCAAACAATTTTTAATGTAAAAACGTAATAAGCGGTCACCTGTCTAACTCGGCCAGCGGCCACCTAAATTGGATCCCAAATCCATAAAACACCTATATCAAGTAGTCACAGTAATTTCCTGCTCTTTAAAATCTTATCAATGCAAAGGATTAAATTACGTAACAGCAACCAGTACTCTGCGACAAGTTACTGGATATGGGCTATAGCTGCTTGTAATCCATATTGTGAACCAATTAAGAAACTGTGATCATAATTGCCTTTGGATACTTTTGTTTATTAACAAGTCTGGCATGTGTATCTCAACTGATTGGAATTACAATTTGTCTTACACGCATTGTCAGAGAAGTTGTTTAAGTTTATTTGTTTGTTTTATATTAGTTGACTGTAAAATTTTACATGTAGGCCTACGTGAAGATATAGTATAAGAAAACACTATAAAGTACACATACACCAATGACAACCATACACAGTGAAAATACATTTTAAAATACTGATAATCTGTAACTTGTAATAAGCAGTCACCTGTCTTAAGCAGCCACTTTTACTCACTTGGATGGCTGCTTAAGACAGGTATACTACTTTTAAAAGTACAGCTCATATCATTCAAGCATTACTTATTCTTAATAGACAGGTTCTGGTTTATTCAGTATTTTAATACATTGAATACATTTGAGAAAATCTAGGACCAAGTAATTTGGCCAATTTAGTCAGAACCCAGTTTTGGCAGATTTAACTGTGTAGTGTGTATGTTGGGGTCGGATGGGAAGAAATGAAAGTTTGTGGCTAAGGACCCCCTTAGTGGTGGGGTGTGGGGATGAATAGGACAAATTAAAGCCCCATTTTATTTTTATTGGTGAGTTGGTTATAGTGAGGTAAAAACACCTTTTCTATTTTAATATGTGATTATTCAAAAATCCAAATTTTCTTTTAGTTAAAACAACCCACCAAAATGTGATGCTCTGTCAGTGTACATTGACAGTAATCACAAGGCAACAGAAGGTCTTAAAGACAAAATTAGGAAATTAAAATTTCTTGTGAATAAAATTCCAATTTGTAGCATTTTATTTGTTTTTTGATATTTTGGATTTTTTTTTTTTGTTAAGGAATTTTTAATGTTCAGCTGTCTGCATGATACAAGTGTTGCTGTGCCTACAGGCTACAATGAAACTACTGGGACATCCGTCTGGGGAAAGGGAGGCAAAATTAAGGTGAGTATGAGGTACTGAAAAGTAACGTAGTTTAAATCCTCAGCTTAAATTGGATAATAATCCAATCCCGGTTGTGAAGGAAACCAAATTTCTCGACATCATTTTTGACAGAAAACTTTCTTTTATACCACATTTAAAATGAATGAAAAAGAAAGGGCTAAAAGCCCTTAATATTATAAAGGAAATTAATAATACAGAATGGGGAGAAAACTGAAATGTTTTGCTCCGCCTGTATAGCTCTCTTGTGAGATCTAAATTAGATTATCGTTGCAAGTCTGGTCTGATGCTCGATCCCATACACAACCAGGCTTAGACTCTGTCTTGGTGCTTTTAGAACATTTGTTGAGAGCTTGTACATTGGTGCTCATAAACCTAGTTTGGGGGGTTAGAAGTACAAAGCTTTCTTTTCAATATGCTTCTAAACGTGGTTTGGTGGCTGAGGTCTATCCTAAAATGTGGTGGTTCATTACATTGATTGCTATCAGTGGTCTGACCCATATTCTCTAAAATAACATAGGTTCCCACAATTTTATAGCGTATGGGCTGTTCTGAAATTAAATAATGCCAAATCAGATGATCTTTACACTATGTATCTTTCAATGAAGAGAAAATAATTATGAAAGATGTTTTTATTTGGTGTAAGGTTCTGTATTTGGTAATACCAAAAAACTTGTACAGACTCTTTTTGTGCCCTCTCTAGTTAGTTTGAAAATAAATAAATAAATTACATGAGTCCATGTGTAGAGTTTGTTGTGAAATCGTTGGTACAACAAGTCTGAAATTAAAGTAAATGATGATATCATTATAAGCAGGCGCGGATGCACGATTTCTGAAAGGGGTGGTCCAAATGTGAATGGTGAGAGGACTTAATGGTTAATTTTCACATCCTTCCATTCGGAAAACATTTAAAAAAATAAATACAAGAAAGGAGGGTATCCAGACTCTCGCCTCAGTGCTTTATTTGAAATTGCTTTTTTATTTTTTTAAATCAGCTTTTCTATTTCAGGTACCGTATTCTGGAATTCCATCCATAGTCTCTAAGTTAGGTGTGACTATTTTCCATTAACCTATGTTGGCACTTCTTTCCTTGCTTCATTGCTATACGACTTTCTGTTTTTGTATCAGCTGGATGTCAATCTGTTCATGACTGTGCAGGAGGCACTGCAACCAGATTGGTACCAGGCTCTTTCAGATGGCGACACTACTGAGAAGTCATCACAGAAACGAGTCGTCAAGTCGGTCAACAGGACTCTGACATATCTTGATCAAATACTTGAACGTCATTCCAAGTCAGAGGTATAGACATGAAATAGTTCACTTTGTAAACATGTAGACCAGCATAGACACTGGGGATTTACTGTTATTTTAGAGAAAAGAAGTTTCTCCATAGGAAGATTTGTATATCAGCTACATGTTCTGGGAATAAATTGTTTCAGGTGGAATATATTATAATACCAAGATACACATTACAAAGGTGAAAAACCCACTATAATATCTCTCTCTCTTCTCTCTCTCTCTCTTCAAAGTGTGAGGTGTTGTTAAAAAGTGTCTAGAAATTTAATACTGAAGGAGGGGAATCAAAAGTTAACATCTAATTATAATGGGAAAATGTAAGATTCATGGTAAGAAAAGTGGCTTCAGAACACCTTAAACCTCACTAGGATCTGTCTCAGGCAGTTCAAGCACTATATTCCCCTGGGTAATATCCACCTTGATAATATCCCCATGACAACATCTCCCCTGGGACAATTATCCCCTGGACAAAATCACCCCAAAATAATAATGTTAATTAATTATTATTAATAATTGTTAGCTTGGGCCAATGGATGGAAATTGAACTCTAAAGCTAAAGACAGTGGTTGATAACTCATTGGAGGCTGGCTCACACTTGACTACGTGTCAGAATCCCCAAATGTTTGACATCAAATAGCTGATGATTGATAAACTTGTCTGCTCTAGCAGTGTTGTTAAAAACCCGTACAAAAACTCTTTATGGCAGTCAGCGTATTAATAGCTTTCGTTTCAGAGACTGAAAGATGTTGAAGTGTTTGGAGTGGTAGAGGGAGGTTATAGTCTTACGGAGAGGGAGAGGTCTGCAAAAGAAACCTCAGCTAGATCTGTCGCAGGTGATCAACAATTAGAAGTTTATAAAGTCGAAACTAAGCTAGTATAGGTTGTTTATGTTAGTACTGTAGCCCTTTGCTAGTGTTGTTCTACTATATGTGTACAGAATAATTACTGTGGCTAAAGTGCATATTATATTAGTTGACTGGTGAATTCTGTCTGCTGTTTATTTCATATAATGCGCTGTTTATTACAAATAAAATCATATTTTCACAGGGTTCGTGTTGGATGGTTTTCACAACCTAGGACCAGCTTCAGAATGGTTCTGTGTCACAGACGTAGCAAAGGTTCTCAAACACACGTTGGTAAGTATTGCTTGTACCAGTATTTCACCGATAGTTGAATAGCCGTCTCCGAAGATTAGCAGTTCTTTATCATGACCACCATCAAATTGGACTGGAAGAAATTAATGAAAGATTAAATTCAAAAGAATTGAAAATCTTCCAAAATTCTTGTTGTTTAGTGTGACCTGTAATTTACAGTTTTTAGGATGCAGCAAAAAAGCCCCAAATTAAAATAAATTGCTGCCCTAACCCTTTTATAGAGCTTTACAACAGTTGTCACTAACAAAGTGTTTGGATTTTTGGCAGACCACATTTTCATCTTGAGGGTGAAGTGGAGTGAGGAATCTGACCGACAAAAGAGACTTGAATTTAACTAAATTGTACTCATTTGAGAACCATTTTTCAAAATTATTCTTACCTGTAGAATTGCATCACTGCATATTTAATTAAGATTTTATGGTTTTACTGTTAACACTTGGTAGAGATTACACACATTGAAAGCATTTTATTCTTTATTATCATTGTATCATGAGTTTACATATAGTCCAGCTGGAAGTGTAACTGGCTGTCTTTGTAGCTGAAGAACATTTTCATTGGTAAATAAGCAGAATAACCAGCTAGAACCAGTTAATTTATGTTCATTTCATACTTTGGCATTGACAAATGATGTCATCTAAAAGATAAGTTTATGAAAGGGAGTGATTTTATTTGTTTAAATTATTGAACTGTTGATATTGATGATAAACTTAGTCATATGTGGCCTGTTTCTCAATTTTTCTACTTGTAATGTAATTGACTTTATTTATAATATTTTGTATGCATATACATGTAGATTTATAAATGGGTATAAATAATTTTTAATTACCTGGAAAACCCCATTATGCATCCATGATACTTACCTTTGAGATATTTATATATTAAATGTATTATGCATTCTTTTATTATTATAACCTTTTTTTTGCTTTTGTAGTCATTTTTACCACAAGACAAGCCTCGTTTGATGCAGTCCATATGGAGGCCTCATGCTGTTTTAGATGCGGTAGAAATTGGAATTGATATATTTGATACGTCGTATCCTTTGAGCTGAATCGGTAAATCTTTCATCAGGTCTGATCATATGTTTAAAGTCTGGATGACATCACACTACACAACTCAAACTAAACTGGATTATTAATAATCACTGACCATTCAGTGGTGTCTTTCATTCCATTCAAACTATACTATGCCACTCAACTCTTGAAATAGCCTACAGCAGTCGGCAATGCCGTAGTGATTGCTATGGAGTTTTTCATTCACTGTGGAACTTTTTTTCGCCGACTAACTTTCTTTTTAAAGGTGCATTTTATTCTTATAACTAAAAATAAAGTATACCTTACACTAAAATTGCCGTGGAAAATGCTGTGTACACTATTTCTCCACAGCATTTATTTTGCCATGGAAATTTTCTTAATTGCAGGGGTTGTAACACATCTCAACTTAGATAGCATTGTAGTGATATTGAAATAAAATTATCTCCCTTGAATAGATCCAAAGTTGGGTGATGAAAATAGTATGGATATTTGACTGGATACTGTTAGTTACTGGTTGAATAGTGTCATGTAGACCATTCTCTTTGCATGACCGAACAGTTCGTTTGCATCATATAGACCATTCATTCTATATGATGATCATCAGTCAACCCAATTGAAAATTAGTTGTAGACCCTATGCACAGTACATGATCCAAAAAAAAAAGTAGTTTATTTTATTTAACTGCCTCCACAGCACGTAGATTTTTATCTTATCATCGGCTATTGGATATCAATCATATGGTCATTCTGACATATTTCTTTAGAGGAAACCTGCTTCTGCCACATAGACTACTCTTTCTGATAAGCAGCAAGGGGTCTTTTATATGCACCTTCTCACAGACAGGACAGCACATATTATGTCCTTTAATGAACCTGTTGTGGATCACTGATCGGAAAATAAAATATCCCAATCTGCAAATGGGTCGATTGAGGATTGATTTAACGACTGACCGCTTCACAGATTGATGGTACTTGATCCAAGGCAGTTGTCCAGCTGAGTTGAGTTGCATCATGTTATATGAACTGAAGTTTAAGCGGGGATTGTATCTCCACTTTGACTATTGCCTGTAGTACGTGAATACCTGTTTATAAATGAATGCCTTGACATAGACCAGATATCCGTACATGACATCAAACCGCGGTGGTGCTCTGGTTTTCAGTCACAGGTACAGCTCGTCGTATGACCTACCCAGTGGAAATGGTGATACAGACACACAACTTCCAAGTGGATATGAGATCAGATTAAAGGATGAAAAGTAAGAACATTGTAATAATGATATTCCAAGATGATATGGGTGCTATCCGTGAACTATATGCATTCAAGTTCATTACTACTAAAATGGCATCATGCAAAGATGTCACAAAAAGGTTTAATTTCCTGTCAATAAAATTTAATATTGAATAGCTTTAATTCATTTGCTATTTGTTTGATTAGAATTTGGCAAAAGATAACAATAATGTATATGACAGTTAAACAAATGTACATTTATTATGTTAATGATTTTCAGATACTTTGAAGACTTCACTCCACTCGTGTCAGGTTGCTCGTGTTACACCTGTCAACACTTCACTCGATCCTACATAAATCATCTTCTCCGAACCTCAGAGCTTTTGTCTGGAGTGTTACTCATGATGTAAGATTTTAAAGCAAAATGTTTAGGAAATTAATTTGTCTCCAGATTGTCATTATTATAGCATGTTAATCTGTATGCAGTGTTATTATCAGTCATTCTCAGTTCTTGTTTCTATAGGGTATAAAAAATTTCAGACCCTAACTCCTCCCCATCAAAAGTAGTATGCTTAAACGGTTGATTTTTTTTTCAATCGACATTTTAATTATTGATTTAAATTTGAGCTCACTCGGGAACTTATTTAAATTATGAACAAAGGCTTGAAAGACAATTTAGTAGATAAATATAAATTAGTTTTAGTCACTTTGTATATAAAACAAATCAATTCACTAATTTAGCTTAGACACTGTGATCAATTCAGTGCTAAACATTTTATTCAATACTTTAATTTTTTTTTTAGTTAAGAAAAATCATAGAAGGAAACAAATACACACTAAAAATTAAAATATATACACCCCTCCCCAAGAGAAAACCCAACAACCTATGGTCACTTTAACACACACCCCCCCCCATATTTCCAGAAAGACATAATTTTTATACTGTGCCACTAAAGAAAATCATAATTTTAGCTAAATGTTTTTGTTATTTTCAGACACAATCTTCATCATTATTTAGAGTTTTTCAAATCACTGAGGCAGTCTATAGCGGAGGAAAAGTTTAGTTCACTCAAACAGCTCATATATAAACAGAAACCAATGGACAAATTGTGATGACATTAAAACATAGTTTATCATCATTATACGTTCTCTTTTATGTTCAAAGTTGGCTTTCTTCACAATTGCCACACTAATGATACCCACAGTTGTGGTTGTTAAATTATTCATACTGGAATCAAATCTAAGTCGAGGAATGGAATTTTAAATCTCAGTATCAACTTCAACCCATAGTGAGTGTTTTGCAAGGCTCAGTGAGTAGGTGCACACCAATTACACCGACTAATGGTTCACAGCTGGTTTATCAAAGGCTGTGGTATGTGCTATCCTATCTGTGGAATAGTACATATAAAAGATGCCTTGCTGTTTATCTATAAGAATAGCCACATTAGTGTGGCAGCATCAGGTTTCGTCTCTCCTACTCATGCTAATCTCTGTACTAAATTGTGTGCCCAATGCAAAGTGTTTGAACATTAATTGGATATAAACACGAACATAAGGATAACAAACAAACAAACTTATTAAAAGTAGTCACACAAGTGTGGCGACAGTGGGTTTCGTTTCTTCTACTAACACTAACCTCTATATTGGACACACAGCACAGGAAGCTGAATTGTGTACCTAATTGAATATAAGCACGGAAATAAGTACAACCAATCACATACGGTATTTCTGATAGATGGTTAACAGAATAAACAACCCATTACTTATGTGAAACTTATGTTTAACGTATGTTCATGAACGTAATATTTTCATGTAAATTGGCGGACGTACGTTTACCATACGTTTTAGACGTACGTATATTAAACATGATAAAAGTATGTTTTTCATATAAATGTTAAACGTACGTTAATGACATACACAATGACATGGAAAGGGCTTCTGTAGATATTTATAAGTTTCACTGTTATTAACGAAGGTATATCACGCATACCTAAAATCATACAAAGGCCACTTTTTTAATTGCTCTAGACAACCGTTTTATCATTGCCAAGGACATCTTGTTAATTACTAGGGAAAGAAACACCATAAATACTCATAAGTTAAACGTACGTTAAAAGTGTTCTGTTAAACATATGTTCAGAGAAACATGTTTAACAACGTAATTTAGACATATGTTTAACAACGTATTTTAGACATATGTTTAACAACGTATTTTAGACACATGTTTAACAACGTAATTTAGACATATGTTTAACATATATGTTCACCATTTCATGTCTGAAACATGTGGCTATTTATTCAGAATGGCAGATTTGTACCGGACAACGTTCGTGATCCCCTACTTACTTCTGAGGCATGTTGGACATGCCGTTTCACCACTGTAAATTGGGATACAGTTCTTTTAGACTGTTTCCATTAAATCAAGGCATATGCAGTAATTCTGAAAGAGTGGGGACTTGAAAATTAGAAAGTTTGAAAAGAGGTGTTTTAAGTAAGTTAAAATATAAGATCACAAAATATACTAACATTGTCTTAACTCTAAAATGTTCATCAGATATTCTTAGATTACCTTGATTCTATAAACGTTCACAAGATATACTAACATCGTCTTAACTCGTTTTTATTGCAAACCTTTTCAAAGATGTTCACTTGAAAAAGATATTGTTTTATTACTTGTAGGCATCGATCGGTGGC
>JAULBS010151226.1:0-22500 GCA_032355785.1 Symmetromphalus regularis
AAGTGTTATATTGATACAATAAAGAGAAATACTGGTAAAGATTATTATTTAGGCATTTTAATTTCACTGAAATTTTCAGATTTGTCTAATCAAAAAGTGGGGGGGAGGGGGAAGGATAATAACTTAGGTGTCCCACACCCCTGTCCAAAAAGTGTGGGGGGGTGTCCCCCTCGTCCCCCCCAGGATTTATGCCCATGCAGACGCGGATGCAGGATTTCTGAAAGGGTGGGGAGGGGAGTTCAAATGTAAATTTCTGAAAAAGAGTGTTCCAAAGTGATGATTGAATAGAAATGGGAGAGGGGGGGATTAGTACGTCCTTCCACTGGGAAAAATGTTTTAAAAACTTAAAATTCGAGAAAAAAGGGAGCTGGGTACTGTCCCCCAGAATCCCCCACCTTGTATCAGCATCAGATATGGTGTTTTGCAAGTCATAGTCCTTAGAGGAAACCTGCTATGACCACAGGGGCTACTCTTTCTGATTAGCAGTAAGGGATCTTTTATTTTTGTCACAGACATCACAGCATGTACCATCAGGCCTGCACAAATTCAAAATCTGCATAACCGGAAAATAGGTTATGCCAAAAAACTTAGCTTTATTACACGTGATTTTGAAAAACCTTGCACATGTTATATTTAGTCGTTCTCCGTAATAAGCAGAAGATTTCCGACTAACATTTATTAATGGAAGCATCACAACTTCTGTTTTAACTCCAAGAAAAGATTATAATTATAGAAACTTTATTTAGCAAATTTTACACGAACGGTAAATCGATTATGTGAAATAAATTTGCATAACCGATGCACGAAAGAAACGATCCTTCGTGCAATTTGTGCAGGCCTGAGCATTGTCTATGATGAATCAACTGTGGACAACTGATCGATATGTGAATCTTACCTACATTTGAATCTTACCTACATTTGAACCTTACCTACCTATTGAGCTGGTATTGATATTAAAATTCCTCTGTGTGTGTGGGTGTGTGTGTGTGTGTTAAAGTTGCACACTCAGGGTAATTTAATAGTTTGTGCAAACATTAATTGTGTGGCCAACTTGTGGTGATAGTAGGTCTTTTTGTTTATTTGCGAGAGTAAGTGAATTTATAAAAAATATGATATGTGAACAGGCACGGCGGAAGCAAGTGAACATTTTGGGGGCTAACAAAGACATTGAGGGATAACAGATGTAGGCACAAAGTGCAGATTTTCAAGTGTATATGAGGATATGCTTATTTGAGAATTAGTGGGCCAGTGGGGGTGAGGGCTAGAGCCCCCAGCCTCCTTGTACCGCCGTGTCTGGTGACCAAAATAAAATTTCATGTGTCATGACCATTGGTGTTTTTTAAATGGCTCCTTTTTTGTGACTTGTTTGGAACGTTATTGACAAATTATATTTTCTTACTATGGTCAGGTCGCCATGATCGCCAACCATCTATGAAAAAATATTCTTGTAAAACTTGAGCGCCGTTGATCGCAGCAAACGTGTCGAAACGTACCTCAGAACGTAAAGAACGTAGTGGACGTAGAATGGACCTACAAAGGACAAACATAGAACGCGGATAATCGCCACAATTTGTTGACTGTATTCTCAGCGTCCATTGTACATCCATACTACGTTCATTGTACGCTCTGACTACGTCCTCACTTCTTCCAGGTTTTTCATACGTTCTTTCTGTGTCCAGGATGTTCCAGTTAGGTTTTCGCTACGTTCTACGTACGTTTACGTGATCTGTCGTACATTGTCAGCAAGTTCTTATTACGTCCTCTCGACATTCTCAAGTTTCCAGCGACCTACATCTGGTGGTTCACGCTCCGCATATAAATAGCAATTTGTCAATAGTTGATGTTGTACTACAGATACAGGAACACTTTCAGTATACCTAAGAAAAAATAGCCAAACCTTGTAAAGCGACCTCAAAGCCTACAGAATCTGCATCGCCTTCTCCTACTCTATCATCAAGTGCCTCTATGCCATCTCGCCAACAACCTAGCCAGTGACGTGGCCAAAGTACCTCACCTGCTGCTCCACCTGCACCAGTCTTATGTACACCAGACTTGCCTACTTATTAGCCTTCCTGGGAGTCTCCAAGCTACTCTTCACCTGATAGCGATGCCAGTGAGGTGTCTCAAGCTTCTCGATCATCAAAGATGGTTCGTGGATTTGTGAATTTTACCCCAAGCAAGAGAAAGACATCGCTAACTGGATTTTGGACTATCTGCAATTCTATGACAAGTTCCTCCAAGCCTTCGGGGAAACCAAGTCCAATAAGTATGTCTGGAACAAGAAGGCCGAGGAGATGGGGTTGGATCCAGAGCTGATCAGTGTCTGGTATAAGTCATTGAGAACAAGATTTGGCCGTCTCCTCAGAACTAGACCAAGGAGCGGGTTCAAGGACCTGACTGAGATATTTGTATTTACTGCCAGTGGCCAGGCACCTCAAGTGCAAGCTAGCTTCAAGCCTGGATGAAGTTCTTTCCTCCTGAAGGTGTCTTGGCTTTGAATGCAAGGACCAACTCTCTCCAACAGTTCATAGAAAATTTGTGGCTCGAGGTGAAGGAAGCTCTTGAAGCTGGCGTGGTCAGCAACCTCCATCTCCATCAACTGCTGCTTGTACTAGCTAAAGAGAAAACTGGTTTGCAACCAAGGCCTCACCCACCACTCACGCAGTTGTCCTTCGTCCTGCACCTCTTCCGCAGACCTGTCTACCATTACGGTTTCTCAACCCGAACTACAGCATTCTGGTGATACGGTCAAACTTTCCGCTGGCTGGCCGAGTTGCCTAGATTTTAATTTTATCGCTAAAGTTGTCAAAGATCGGCTGCACCGAGACCATTTGCATAACTTCCTGGGTGAAGGTTGAATGACATAGTGAAATGCATAATGTCAAGGTTAGCATCCTGGGAGTCTCCAAGCTACTCTTCATCTGATAGCAATGCCAGTGAGGTGTCACAGGCTTCTCGGTCATCAAAGATGGCCCGTCAATTTGTGAATCTTACCTACCTATTGACCTGGGAAGCATGGATGAAGTTCTTTCGTCCTGAAGGTGTCTTGGCTTTGAATGCGAGGACTAACTCACTCCAACAGTTCATAGAACATGTCTATGGGTAGGCAGGTCTGCTTCCGCCAAAAGAGCCAAGCAATCAAATAATTCAGAATAGCAATATATATTGCCACCAACCTGTGTTTTGTAATAGCAGGCAATATATTTACACATCATACGTGAGACTGGAAATGAAAGGAATTCAAGCCACTCTGGGTTCCTATACACAGTACTCAAGACGTACAAAAAGCGTACTAAGACTCTTACGATCGCGGAACACGTAATACATACGTAAATTGGTCGTAAATTGGACGTGATACAGGGTAAAATGATCGTGGTAATCATATTAACAACGTAACAATAACGTTAAGTGAACGTTGTGGACGAACTAACAGCGTTGGGGGAGCGATCTTGTCGTAAGTCGACGTACTGGACGTATAGTCCAATCAATCTAGAGCAAAAAATGGGTAAACCCCTCACTAATTGCAATAGTAATGAAAACACTTTTTCTTTGTGTATTTTTGTCTTGGAAATGACGTATAAAAAATCCCACCAAATTACTTGTGAATTGTGCAATCTGAGTATGGGATATACCACCAAAAAAGTGCATTTTAGATCGGGAATGTCACACTACCGACAGTTAGATCCACCCGTCCCTCACCCTAACATCCTATAATATTTATAAATGATTGAAATATTGTAGATTTTAGGCACTTGTGTATTCTTCATTGTATTGTTTCATTTTTCTAAATTTTAGTTGATGGAGGATGGGGAAAGTGGCGTTTAAATAGGACCAGTGAATGTTCAACACGATGTTTGAATGTATTATATTATGAGAGAGCATGCAACAAACCTATACCAACATTTTTTGGAAAATGCCATGGTAACAAAACCAAGACCATAGAAAGCGTGTGCACTGGAGGTAGCTGTATAGGGTGTAAGTTTCAACGTAGAAATGTAAATCACTAACGGGTAGAAATTAAGAAATTATTTTCACTCGCCTTTGGGACTAGTAGCCTTAAAAAGTTACTCATCCCCACAAAAAATCACTTGTCCCCACCATTTAATTAACCATTGAAATATTGATATTGTGAGTACTAGTTGAGGTGGAAGACGGCAAATTATCGGTCTGAGAGCTATTATCTCAAAATAATTCAAATTTGTAATACAATATTTTACTAGAGTCAGTAAGGATTTTACTAGTCAGTAAGGATGTACTCGCCCCAAGCGTTTTACTTGCCTCGGGCGATGGGGCGAGTGTTAATTTCTATCTCTGCCTAATAGTGTTATTGTAGTCTTTTATCTTCTTGTTCTTCCATTTTATTGACTGAATATAAAACAGATGTCAACAATGTTGACTGTGTTGGACTTAACAGTAATAGTAAATAGCAATTATAGGAGAGAAAATGACTTGGGTTTGTGGACTGGACACAGTCTCCCTTGCTCCTTGACATGTCATGTCGGAATCACCTTTTATAATAAATATTGTGTGTTGAAATTGTCACAGGCTACAATTATGAACAATAACATTTAATGTTGGTATTTTAAATTAATATATCTGTCTGAGTATTCTGGTTGCAAGCCTGGAAATAAGTGAGTGGTCAAGGACATTGACAAGAACAAATTTGTCATTTTGGAAGATTTAACAGTCACAAAGTTAATTGTGTTGGTCATGTTTTAACTTTTGATAAAAATAACATTTCTATATAAAATCAGCTTGATACAGCTTGTGTCTGTTGAATATATTCTGAAGAATTAATCAGTAAAAAGCATATACCATAAAAAAAAACTAAAATTGCATATTTTGTTTAAATTGTTCATATGAAACTGTATGTCAGGAACATTTCATTTAATGTCTGGCACAAATTGACTGATGCTGGACATTTGATCAACTAAACTAAAATAAATATTTTCAGGCCTGTGGTTGTACACCAAATTAATTAATTACTATAAACCACTTACTGGACATCTTTCACTCTAATTAGATGCGGTTAATCAAGATTAATTAGTGCCACTTCTATGTTGCACAATAATCAAAATCAGTAATTTTCGTTAGCTGCAGCATGTCCAGCAGGCCTGGCTGTTCTTTCTACTGTAATTGTTGTTCACTATCATTGTTAAATGTTAAGAGTTTAATACAGCACATTATAGTCTACATCTTGACTTTTGTGTTTATCTTTTTATACAACTACTGAAAAACAAAACAAGATAAAAAGATTATATAACTAAAATAATTAGAGTTGGTAACACCATTGGTAAGAAAAATGGTGGTTGTGTCTCAGTGCTGTGTTACATAGAAGTGTTCTTTGTTGTTCTCTACACCAAACAGTAGCGGATCCGGGGAAGGGGGTGAGGTCCAGGGGGTTAGGACCTCTCCCTGTTTTCTCGAATTTTATTTTTTTAGTTATCTTTTTCCAAGTGGGAGGATGTAAAAATTAACAAATTTTCCCCTTAATTTTATTCACTCGTAATTTTTGCGCCCCCGCTTTTCAGAAATACACATTTGGACCACACCCCTTTCAAAAATCCTATATCATCGACTATTTTTATTTAATATAAGACATAAAAACCAGTCTAGCAACTGAAAGCGAGTTTTCATCTTCATGAATGTGCCTTTCTTTCTTCCAATGTTAATCCTATAGGAAAATGTGTCTTAGAAACACAATTTCTGTAACTACTTTAGTGTTTCACTCCAACATACATGATTCTGTCTTTTACCGTTTGTCTGCTTTCTATAATGTGATCATTTTTCAAAAAAAAATAAAAAATTATATTAGAATTTGATCATTCAAAATAACCATTATGTTGGTAAGTGTATAGATTTTATTAAACCGAATGAAAAATGCACTTTAATTATACAATTCTCTTTTGTTTATCATGTAGCACTAGTGGAACCGGGGTGGGATGAAGGAATGTTCCAGGGTGTCAGAACCCACCCCCCTTTCTCGATTTTATTTTTGCCCTTTTACGAGTGGAAGGACGTGAAAATTTACCATTTTTTCATCTATATTTATTCACTCATTACTTTTGGACACCCACTTTTAAGAAATCCACATTTGGACACCCCCTTTCAGAAATCCTGCATCCGCGCCTATTTAGTAGTCTTTGCTTGCCTCTCTCTCTCTCTCTCTCTCTCTCTCTCTGTCTCTCTCTCTCTCTCTCTTTCTCTCTCTCTCTCTCTCTCTCTTGTATCCTCTTGCTTGCTCTCTTCCTTATGTGTGTATGTATGTGTGTGGGTGTATATGTGTAGGTGGGTGTGTACGTGGGTCTCTCTGTGTGTGTCTCTCTTTCTGAATTAAAGAGAAGATACAGGCCCGTACGCGGGGTGGGGGGAGTGCGACGGGTGCGCATGCATTCCCCTAAATCTGTCGAGGTCCGTAAATGCAAATTTGGATTGACGCTAATTTACTAGAATAACGTTTAAAACGAAAATAAAAATTCGGGCCTTCACAAACGCAGCCCCTAAAGAAAATCCTGCGTACGGGCCTGTACATTTATATCATTATGACATAGACTGTCATTATTAATATTCAATGACATACGTGTAAACATAAATGCTATGACATATTGTCAACCCCTGAAATTGCCCGCTGCAATCGGCAATGTAATTCTCAACGGCACTTTTTTTTCCGCCAACTCAATTTGTTTTATGTCAAGGTTCATTTTTTTTCTTTTTAAAAATAAAATATACTTTACGATAAAATTGCCGTGGACACTATTTCTTCACAGCAGTGATTTTGCCGTGGACATTTTCAAATTTTCAGTTGTATTGTATAGGTAATGTTTTTCTCATGCAGCACTTTTCTAGCACATAGGAGCATGGAGGTGAAACTTTTGCATATGCAACCAGTTACTTCAGGAAGTAGCGGGATGGCGTTTACCTCTCCTGGTACAGTTCATCAAGTCGCACTTGTTATTTAGCATATTTCAAACAAGTAAAAAGCTCGGGGTGTGGTACTTTTAACTGTCATACACACGCGTGCTGACAACAGCCTGTCTAGAAAATGCCACATATTTTAGCCAGGTATTCCATTAGGACACGAAACCGCCTCAAGCTATCTCCCATAGTAAACGTCTCTTGTTTTATCGCCGAGCTATTGTTGTTGGATTTTTTAATACGGCGACATTAAATTTATTTGTGCACACATGCAATGCGTGAATTGGTATAGTACACCTGGTTTTAACGCTTCTTTGACAGTGATCCATGGCGCCAGGCTACACCGCCTTTATTGACCATGTTTACAAAACCATATCTATTATTTAACGTGTTTTTATAGGTAAGATGCTATCATGACGTCTATCTTTGGATTAAGTTTTCACCTAAGGCAATCCTCGTCTCCACAAAAGATATAGGGAATAGGGTGAAACGTTTTTCTCTGGTATTTGCTTAACAGCAATCGAGTATTTAAGAATGAAAACGAGGGGATGTTTATTTAACTACAACCCAACACATAAATGACGAAATTTATTATTCACTTCTATCGCAATTTTAGGTGTTTGGCATAAGATACATGTATTTGGTATATTAAGTCAAAATAAGAAACCAGCTTCTACAACATAGATTACGGTTCTTTTATTAGCAACAAGATTGTTTATGTTTTTATGAAAAACATATATGATAACATATATAACAATGTTTGGTATTTCTAACAGCTCTAAATACGTGTTACATAATAACTTATTATCTAAAGATAGTTTAATAAAGATATTATAAACGTAAACATTACTCAACGTCATGCCAGCAATTACGACACAGATAGCGTACAGCGTACGTATGTTCACCCATTTGTTGACGCGAGATAAAAAAAAGAAGTTAATATGAAATTTTATTACGTCTCGCAAAGCAATTACACTTCTGAACAAGATTCACTCTGACCCTAAGACTAAAATCAGGACACACCCTCTAGCACTTGAGATGAGGTCACTTAAAAATAGTGCCATTTAAAGAGGATCCACATTATAATCGCAATTGCAAATCGAATGCCGATGGCAAAGAAGATGAAGATGGTATTTGTTTTTCCGCAAACGGCCTTCTAATGCTGATGTCTAATCTGAATAATGTTGTGTTGTGTTTGTTTTTAACTAAGTTAAAGTATTCTGGCATGAGCATATAAACCAGCTTCTTAGGCTGTTTGTTGAGGAAAAACGTTATTTTTAATATGAGAGAAAACCCGTTGCAGCCATCATAAGCTACTCATTTTAAATAACATCTTCAATGGATAACAGAGACAGAATAGCACACGATACAATAGTAATGGACCACTGGATGAACATTTAAAATGTGGCGCCGTTTAATACAAAGAGCATCCATCCCTGTTGGTTTTGTGTGACACGCAGAGTATTCATTCAGTTATAGCGATCACATAGCAAAGTTAAACGAAGACCTATTTAAAGGTGTCAACAAAGGAATTCAAGAGATCCTACAATCAGCATGTTCCCTTGAAACCATAAACGTTCTAATACAAGACGAAGTTGACTTTACGTCATATAAAACCCAACCACTAACCTCTTACACAACCGTTAGCTTAACAGGTCATTACCATAACAGAATAGAATGGGTTAGAGTATTCAAATAACATGTGGACCCCAGTGGCTATTTATCAGCGCTTTAATTGCGCTGGACTGGTCAGCAGGGACTGGACAACACATAGGCACGGCAATCTATTGTCGTTAAAGCCACATTAATCGACTGAGCTTAATAAATATTGACAGTGGTCAGTGTAGTTTCATTTACCAGTTCACCAGTCTAACTCTCATTAGAACGTTTAAGGTATTTCAACTGTTAATCCGCCAATCAGATGATTGCTTGTTTAACACGAGGTGCGAGACAACTTTGCTATTTGACCTAACGATGACCTTATCATTCGGTGGCCAGTTTATTTCTTCAGTAGGTTTATTGATCATCAAATAATCTGACATGCAGGCTATTTAATTACGTGAAATATATATACAGTCGATCTTGTGTAAAGCGGTTTTCACATGTATTCATTGTGCGGCGTGTAGGATGCGGCATGCGACCGATACAGCATGAATTCACACTGACACATACCGCAAGCCATACGTGTATGCAGCTTTAATCAGTCCATAGGAGGTAATAACATCTAAAGCGATAAAAGTGTTATATTATTCAAATCCGTATCTTCGTATACTGTAGAGTCCAATGGGTATATGGGAAAAATTGTGATGATTTTCAAACAAAAATATCTCTCTATTAACAGTGATGGTATCAGGGGTTCATAAGAGGTTATCCCATTAAGAGAGGTGTCTGCTTAATCGAGGTCATTTTATTTAAAAAAAAGGAGGTGATTTAACAGAATAGAAAGGTGATCCTATTAAGACAGGTGGCTGGTTAATACAGGTAATTTTATACTTTGTTTGGAAGATACGAGATAGTTGACCCAGTAAAACAGGTGGATTCCTAATAGATATATTACACTGTTGAATATTAGATTGCTGGTCACCATGGCATCTAAGACATATAAAGTCATGACTATACTGACAGTACTACAGAGATGGTTCCTCGGTAGGACGCACCTCTAAACTATTTGATCTAACTCGTAATTGCGGAATCATTCAAACACGTGTTACCTTCAGTCAAAGTTTAAAAAGTGTGCTAACTGTAATTTGTAGCAAACCTCTCTACGTGTTGTGTCTTGTAAATTGATTTAGACTGAGAAGAATTTTTTTTTTCATTTTAATTAACTTTCAAATAATAAATTGTCTTTCGGTCTGAAGAAACGGTTCTGTTGCACCATTTAATGTGTTTAAAATACGTGTGTGTTTTTTTCTTTTCTATTTATTTTGAATTGACGAAAATATCCTCTTGGCAGTAAAGCTACAGAACAGAAAAACAGATGTGTAGCCAGTTATCTCAGTATTGTAATCCATTAAGGTAGTTTAAAAACAAAGTATGTTCACAGATATTGCGTAAGATATAAGATTTTTCAAATCTGTACATAAAATAATTTGTGACAGTGTATAATATCATGGCCGTAAGTGGACTCCTTTTTTAAATGAGCCAAAAAGAGTTAATCACCGGGCAGATCGAGGCAAACAAATTTGGGAGTGGGGTGTTTGTAAACCAAAAAAAAATCATCAATTTCGGTATGTGACATTTGCATCATTTGCCTCAATGTAGTTACGACCATGAATACATAATAAATATTTAATACAATAGAAGCATTTTGCTTCATTAAAATATAGAGTATAATTGACATGATTTTTTTCTTAAATTCAACACTATTAAATTGAGTATTTATCAAAGATCTATTTATTGTGAGTGTGGATGTGCTGCAGTAGCCAGTAATTATCTGTTCTCCTTGCGAACACCCGGTGTACTTATAATTTTAGATTACCCCTTGACCAGGCGACAACAAGTCTTCGACATGTACAACATCTGTTCATTCATTTACACTTAATTATACTTAACCTCAGTATCATTATAGTTGTGTTCCATCAGACTAATGATTTACACTATCATATGTTCTGTGTCCCCAAAGGTCTCGTACCAACCCTCCTTCCCATCAAAACTATAACGCCCACCTGCCACCAGATACATCTCAGCCTGGTGCAGCTTCAGAACATTCAGTTTGTGAGGACTGTCAAGTGCAGTAGTCACGCTGAGACATTCACAGATACCCAGGCCAGGACAGAGAGGGGTGTCTACGATTTTGAGGGGTCCTACTCCCATGGTAGAGGCAAAGGGGATCCTTTGGTAATAAATATTGGCATTATAAAGAAAGTCAGTGTGGACCCTTTTCGACAAAATATTAATATTTTAAAGAGGTTTACAAAAATACTTAATGGGCCTATTATCAGCTTTTCATGGACCTGCAGATACCCTGCAATGCCCACAGACCACTCCCGCCCCCTCTCCTTCCCGAGACATTCACAAATACCCATCGATACCCTCGGTTATCTCGAGGCATTTACAGACACCACCCCACGATACACACAGTCACCGCGAGACATCCAGACTTGATCTGACTACAGAAGAACTAGAAATACCTATACACAATGAAATTTGATGAATCGTGGGGTCACGAGATCTTCCCAAAAACTTTCACCTGGCTCAATTTCCACCTGTACAACAGTTCTAGCGTCGTGCTATTGTAGACCAAGAAGTCTAAGAGGACTGACCAGATCTGCTTACCCATGTTTACATGCGGTGTTGTGCTTTTCTTTTGTTATGTGTACATCTCGAAAGTGCGGCCTTACTGCCGGCGTGCCAACTAGGTGGTTGTTGGTGTATATCGGATGGTCAAGTTTCATATACAATATGGACATTAATTCAAAACCTTTGTGCGCTAATCCGAGAACACGGCCACATGACGGCTATCGTTTGTATAGCACGTTGGCGGCACAATCACAAAACAACCGACTTTGTCATATACTAATATGAAAGCTCGTCTGCCGAGCAAAATAATAAAATACTTAAACAATTTTATAACACATATTTAGGGGTCATCCATTTTTGTTCATCATTTTCACGAGCGTACAAAACATTCTTTGGTGGGTAGGGGGGGGGTGTTAAGGGACATGTATGCATTTAAAAAAACAATAATAATGACAAATACTATTTCGAGAATCATCATGTGGTTTGCTTTTCAGTTTGTACGCTTTTAGGGGGGAGGGAAGGGGTCCGGAAAAAAAGTATGTTTTATACGCTCGTGAAAATTATCAAAAAAAATGGATGACCTCTTCATAAGAAACGTATTTTTACTTGTTCCTCACCTAAACAGAACACAGATATTGAAGGTGAAGAAATGTTATTGATATATAGAAATGTGTTAAAACTGGATGCAGATCACGTCAGATGCATTCAGACTATTTTAAAGCATTAACTCTGTTTTAATACTCATCTAACTTGTATAACCGATCATAGCCAATTCAAACACAAGTATTCTAAATAAAAACAACTGCAGCTTTAAAACATATATAGTCCAAATCAAATTCACAAATTGTGAATGCTGACATTTCTAGTACAGTCATATATCTAAAGAACTTTCTATTTAGAATTGAGGTCGGTTAAGCTAATGTTTAGACATAACGACTAATAGAATATTTAATTACAGAAATTTACGGGCAGTACGATTTCGTAGATTTTTTCGGGATTTTTTCGTTGTTTTTTTCGTTTTCTACTTTCGTTTTTTTTAAATTCTTTTTTTTTCGCCCGCTATGTTAATGACTAAGCAATACAGTTTTATTATATTTTTGTAAACAGCAACTGAGTGAACTGCAAAGAAACAAAAGCCTTGATGTTGCATTTTAAGTCAAAACCCATCCCAAGTTTAGCCTTAATGTAGCTTTGATGACTGTGTTTATTTCTACTCCAGTGTGTACTCGACAGACGACGTCAATACAACACGACGGTGATAATTTCTGCGTTTCAACACGGTCACAGCATCGTTTATTTATGAGTGTTTATAAACAGGTAAAGTGCTGCTTAGAAAGAAGATTTGTGTGTTGTGTGCACTCTCACGACCTGCGAATACCTGTAGGATGTGATGGTGCAAAACCTGTTAGGATTTTTTCTACTACAAATAAACTCTTCTAGTCAGATTCCACAGATATGATGGTTTTAGCAGCAAGACAAAAGGTCATGCATCGTAAATATGTTGGCACTTCCATTAAAGTCTCTAGATAACTCATATTTTTGTTGGTTCTATTTTAATAAAATAAAAATGGTTACTACCACTGCTGAAAGAATATTATGTAATCTGCTTGTGCAGGGTAGAAAGGAAAAGGATTGTTTGTTTAACGACACCTCAGTACATTGTTTATTCAGTAGTTATTAGGTGTCATACATATGGTGTTTTGCGACTCGTGGTCTTTTAGAGAAACCTGCTACTCTTTCCGATTATCGGCAAGGGATCGTTTATATGTTTTCTCACAGACAAAACGGTGCGTGCATACCATGACCTGATGGTGGACACACCTACCCACTGAGCCTTGTGGAGCACTCACTGTACGTTATAGACGCTATCGAGATTAAAAGTTTGATGCCTTGAATGAGATTTGATCTCAATACCAACTAGCCATGAGTCAGGCAGGCAGGCAGGCAGGCAGACAGACAGACAGACATGTAGACAGGCAAGTAGGCAGGCATGTAGGCAAGCATGCATGCATGCATGCAGGCAGGCATGCAGGCATGCAGGCAGGCAGGCAGGCAGGCAGGCAGGCAGGCAGGCAGGCAGGAAGATGGTTGTGATAATAATTATAATGGCTTGGTATAAACACACTATAAAACCTCGACCTTGGTAAAAATGTGTTGTTTTGCTTTGTGCCTTTTTTTCTTTTTTGTTCTTCTTTTTTTTTGTGGTTTAAAGGTATTCCGTTCAACATGCCGACGCCTAATACTTGACACCAAACACGCTGTTGGGCAACCCTTTCCCGTAACTTTATGAATTCATTACAACACATAGCCGTTTTATTACGTCAAGCAGCCAGCCCAGCAAACATAACCCATCAATCAGGCATCACAAAGCACGTCTTGCCCAGGAGTACTGTATGAGGAAATATGTAAATATTAATATATCAGTGTTTATCAAGCCAAGTGCCGCAGTTCGGCGAGTTTTCCTGATGGAAAGTTTATGTACATATGACAACAACTGTATAACGGTTTGAGTTTGTCAAAGTTCTTCCTTGTATTATAAATATGTTTTAACAAGATTTATTGGATTATGTACATTTGAAAACACCTTAAGAGTCTGTTAAAATCAGTTTCCTTGGGTGTATCCAGAATATCGTGATAGGGGCTCGTAATTGTATTCTGGGAGTCATAACATAATAATTAAAATCAAATTAAAAGAAAATAGCTCTAAATCGGCGCCTGGTGTACTTTTCATACAACCCGCAGTGACCACGGTGACGTAACTGAAGACTCATTGTATGTGAATAAAGAAGAAATGTGTGCACACCTAGTGTGTGTTTAGAAAGAAATACACCTTCTCAGTGCGCCCATTTGCTGTTTGGGCTATTTTCTGTTCCACCAGTGATCCACAAATGGTTTATCAAAGGCTGCGGTATGTGCTGTTCTGTCTGTGGGGCGGTTCATATAAAAGATGACTTGCTGCTTAATGGAAGGAGTAGCCTATGTGGCAGCAGCGGGTTTCCTCTTAAGACATATGTCAGAATGACCATATGTATGACGTCCAATAGCCGATGATTAAATAAATATCAATGTGCTCTAGAGGCGTCGTTAAATAAAACAAACTTTACTTTTTTAGAAGGAAATATACATGCCACCTGTTGAAATAAATTATAAATATGGTAAAAATGTGTCAGTAATATACTACATTTCTAGCCGCCATCACTGATACGAATGACCTAACCATTCTACCACAGAGGTCTGCGTATGTGAATAATGACATACTACAATAGCGTAGTGGTTACGCTATCTAACTCATGATTGGGAGGTACTGGGATCAAATCTTAATCTTGATATCGGCTCCAACTCAAGAGTGGTTTGCAAGTCTTAATGGGTATATTTTACGCAATTGGTATATCAATGGCCATGGTATGCACTGTTTTGTCAGTGGGAAAACCTATATAAAAGATCCTTTGCTGCCAATCGGAAAGAATACCCTTAAAGCGGTAGCGGGTTTCCTCTGAAGACCATACCCAGCAAAGCATCATATTTCTGACCCCTAATAGTCACTGAATGCGGAGTGAAACAATTAGTGCTTTACTTTTTCTATGTGGACGGATTTTCAAATGGTGGAGTGAGGGGTGTAATTTTTATGTGTGTATAAAATGTATTCTGCAAAAACGCGAATCTATACCCGAAATAAACACTGGCGAAAAAAGTGGGAGGGGGGGCTAAACCTCCTGTAGCCCCCCATGCCCGGCTACAACGGGCTTGAATGAAGAAGAAACTTACGTAGACATAATCTGTATTTAGAAGTGGATAAATTGCTACCAGTTGAAACAACTTGCGGCTTGTCAATATCACAGAGCGGTTGTAGCTTACAGCTCATTTGTCAATGTCTTGAGGCGAGTAATTGAACAACGATAGACTTTTCACTTTACATACCTCCCTGAAATCTACACTCAGCTGATGGGTATCTGTTTTGTCCTGACAACAAAATATCAGATTGCACTCAAAATATTTTCACAATTGTTAGTTCTTGTATTTCTCAGAAATCACTTTTATATGCTATACAGTTTAAATAAATGCAAATGTGGAGACAAATAGATTTGAATTGTTGAAACGTTATTATGGAAAGTTCAACTTTCTAATAGACATTAAAAAATTGCATTATTTAGGTTGTATAATGTGTTTGGCTTGTTTCTTTCTTTTCTTATATTTTTCCTTTCTTTTCTTCTTAATTATGGTTACTGCTTCCAATGGATACACAGTTTCAGTTTTCAACGATCCTATTTCCATGGCATTGTCAAAGTGTTGTACAAAAATCCGTCATAAATTGTATTCGTGCATTGTATTACAAAACAGGAGCACAACCGTTCAACCATATAATAGCCATTATGGAAAACATCATGTGTAGGTTCTATGGTGTAATGGTTAGCACTTTGGACTCTGAATCCAGCGATCCGAGTTCAAGTCTCGGTAGAACCTAATATTTTTGTTTTTATTATTATTAAAAGGACTTAGGGGATTTTTTCCCAGCTCACAATGATTACGTCATTTATATGTGCATTGAGAAATTTACATGTAGAAAACCATCAACATGCAAACTATTGCAATATAAATGTAAAATATGATTATATAGTTTTTGGTTGAATATAATGTGTCACTACTACTGCTACTGCTGCTGCTGTTGCTGTTGTTGTTGTTGTTATTATTATTGCTGTTGTAGATCCGCCACTGACAAGGATATGGAGGGTGGAAAAAAACCTATGTGTAAGAAGGATTATACAGTGCTTAAGTGTGAAAGGTAACACGAAGATTTGCAATGCTACTGTCAAGAGAAACTGATGATACTGTTTTGACATCTGTGTTTAATTAGTCTATAACGAGTTGAATGTCCTTTATTTCTGCTCCAGCATTTGACGTTTCGTTACTGTAACTTCTGAGGTAATTTAGTTTCCGAGGTTTCGGACGTATTTTGCAAATGTTTGCGTTTTCTGAGTTTTTTCTTCACATTTTAAAATGATTTAAAATGTATATCACAAATGTGCTATATCTGTGTTTTGCGAAATGTCAATTATGGTATCATGATACGAAGTGCATTGTATAGGTTCTATGGTGTAATGGTTAGCACTTTGGACTTTGAATCCAGCGATCCGAGTTCAAGTCTCGGAAGAACCTAAATTTTTAAATTAATTTTATTTATTATTAAAAAATATTTCTTCTTTATTTATTTATATACTTATTTTACATTAAAAAAGGAGGGATTTACAAGTTCACAATGGTTACGTCCTTTCATTTTATTTAAAAACAATATTTCAAAGAACAGTTCCCTTTGGTATAGTTAGTTATACCATTAATGTTTTTATCCTAAATTGTTTTCAATAACTATTTTCCCTTCCAACCCGTGGTCCACAACTGGTTCATCAAAGGCCGTGGTATGTTCTGTCCTGTCTGTGGGATAGAGCATATAAAGACCCCTTGTTGTTTATCTGAAAGAATAGTATATTTGGCGGCAGCGGGTTTCCTCTAAATAAATATATCAGAATTACCATAGCCGAGTATAAGAAAAAAATCAATGTTCTCTAGAGGCGTCGTTAAATAAAACATTTTTTTTTTCAGTAATCCCAAGTTCTGGGCATTCTGAAAGGGTAACACAACAACTCTTTGCTAACTCACATAGCATTTATCATTTAATTTTCTGTTGTAGAAAAAAATAATTAAATGTGGAGGTGTTACATAAAAAAAAAATGGTGCACTGAGATATAAATATATAATTATCTTACAGGGATCTGAACAATTTGTCAAGAATTGTAAGTCAGATAAAAAAAGAAAAGAAAAAAAAGAAACAGAAAAAAAACCCTCGTAAAACACCCACAACCATAGCGAGACTGAAACTTGGATAAACCAGAATTTCTCATTAATAGTCAGACTCAGAATGGGTAACAAAAAATATCATACGTAGCTGTAACACTGGCATCCCCATCATCATGCCATAAACCTGCATTCAGCAATCACCTGTCCTTAAACGATCAACTATTTTTTTTCTTCAAAATTATCTAATTTAGTACAATATAACCTTTCTTAAATGCTCACATTTAATTTCTCCTAAATCAGCTAATTTAGTACAAGATAACGTATTTAGAAGCTACCCGTCTTAAATGTTTGCGTTTAATTTCTCCTAAATCAGCTAATTTAGTACAATATAACCTGTATTAAGCAACCACCTGTCTTAAATTGTAAATTTTATTTTCACCAATATTAGCTAATTTAAACTGTATTAAGCAGCTAGTTGTCTTAAAAGACCATATTACATTACTCCCTGGGATGGATGTTTATGACATGGCTGACTGTACGTCAGTGTTTAATTAATGTCTATAACGAGTTGCATATCCTTTATTTCTCTCCAGGACAGGGCCGTAACCTTCGGAATCGGGGGGGGGGGTGCCCCTTGAGAATCTCATTTTTTATCTCCAGAAAATAGTATACACATCCGCGGAGTAGTCTCAAATTTGTTTATGAAAAGTAGAGCCCCCTCTAGAGTTTTGATCAGTGTACGGCCCTGCAGCATATGGCATTTCGTTACTGTAACTTCTAAGACAGTTTAGTTTATTTCGATGTTAAGGATCTCCAATTTATTTGGTTCACTTGTTTTACGAGGGTTGTAATATTTGTAAACACCCCAAGGTGTTTATACGTGTTATTGTAGATCGATTACTTGTCTAACGACGTCCAAGCTAGCTGAAAACAAATAATAATCATTATTGTAAAATTATTACTGTGAACTGTTTAATCATTCCAACGTGGAATAAAAAGTGAAAATGTACAAGTGAGAGGAGCTAGGTTTTCATTAATTTGAAAAATAAGATAAGTGTAATGATAAAGGCATTCTGACACTGCAACAGAGCTAGTTTATGATCCAGAGGCGCAGCGGAGCAGAGGGTCTGGGGGCTCTTCCCCCCTCCCCAATAATTCTGAATCAAACATAACCTCATATCCACTTGAATCTCGGCGCTTCGTGCCTTGATCTTCTAGCCGCCCCCTCAATTTATCTATCAGACCCCTCCCCCATCCCTACCCGCCGTGCTTGACCCAGATATTTTACCTTTGGGCTGATCCTGGACTACGTCCGTGTGGGTATTTCTGCAAATGTTCTTACTGTGATTCTAAATATTGACCAAACTGTGCAGTTATATTTGTGCAGCCTGGGGCTCGTACGAACTAACCACTATCTGATTGATATGTAGATAAATCAGGAGTGATCAACACATTTAAACTATAATAGATGAGGTTAGTACCTTGTCAGGTATTCAATTCTGTTTCAGTAATATACATTATTGCATCTTGTGTATTTCTAGTGCACGATGGAGAAAATCAAATAATGATATTTTATGTCATAATAATTTATTTGGAGATATATCTGTCAATCATATCAACGATATAAAGGAATTTAGTGCATTTATACGCTGCGTGTAACCTGGCGTCGTCCTTACAATTTGAAACTTTTATATAAAACATTGATTTAGTCGGATTTATAAAACGCATTTTAAAATTGTACGGACTTTATTTTAGCTTAACTACTAGGAGAAAAGTTAAAGACTAAATTAGAAAGGCTATGTCACTGCAGATATAAAGTACATATACCATGGTTTCACTGTGGGGAAGGGTAGGCTGACTCTTTGTGGAAACCTCTATCATTGTTGTTTTGACAGTGATTTGTGATTTTCATACAATCTACCGTTCAAATTTCATACGTAATCTTCAACAGTCAATAGTTTGAAGCAAGGGTGCAACCATACGACCGAAACCGTATTGGGATATATTGCGATACAGCAAACCTATATTGCAATACATACCGCAATACAGTTTGATTAACTACCAAGATGTGATAAAGAGATATTTTGATACTATAATACTAATTACTAATCTCAGGCAGGAAGACCTGTACCATTTTCTGACGAAAAAAATAAAATAATTATATATACACAGTAGATTTATGAGTTTTAATTAAGTTTAACTTTTATTTTTATAATTTACTGTATCAGTCATAGGTTTTACAAGAAGGATTCTCATTAGATAGATATATCGCGATACATGAAACCATATCGCGTATGTATTGCGCTCGCCAAGTATTGCGCTTGCCAAGTATTGCGCTCGCCAAGTATTGCGCTCGCCAAGTATTGCAATACACAGGTATATCGGTATATCGTTTCAACCCTAGTTTGAAGTATGTGCAAGCAGTCTAAATAATCACTAAATATTATTTTCATTCCTCATTAAACAAACCCGTCTGTGTCTCTGTCAACTGATATTAATTGATTTACATAAGTTTTTTTTTTTTATTGCATAGTAAGCATGACGTAGCATAAATTAATAAGCAAATTACCGGTTTAGACTGAATTATTTCCTTTGAATGTTTCTTAGAGGAAACAGATTTGCTCTATCTTTTGTTTAGAAATATGCTTTATTAATGAAACCTTATTAGGTCATTTCAATTTATGTGTTCTTTATTCGAAACTGACCTCTTTTCTCTTATCAGTTCTTAACATAGTTCTTTCACCTGACCTCTAAGATCGTGACCTCTGGCCCATCAATGGTGTGGAAGTCATAAATTCGCCAGACCACCCTTTGTCATTATCCCCACCTTTACAATGCTCCGAATACCCCGTGATCCGATACATTGTGTGGCAGATAATAGTTTTACCTCACCTATCACAGATAGTATCAAACCTCTGTGGTACGCCGCGCTCACAGCCGTAACTAACGTTTTCTCGGGTTGGGGGGATATACTTCTCAACTTTAGGTAAGGATAATAAATATGACAGAGGGGGTGGGTGCGAAGGCAAGGTGGGCCAGTTGGCTCGGGACTACGATTTTGAAGGGGCATTCTCCCTTGATATTTAGCACTAATTAACAAATACTTAATGAGCACTTTGAAATGGGGGTGGGTGTGGGGGCTAAATTTCCCATCTAGCTTGTGCATATTATCAGCTTCGCACGGCCTGGTCATGATATCAGTTATTTGCATTTATGCTACATGTGCTTAAAGACACTAAGCAGTTGGGATGTTCTATATACAACCATAGTGATGTAGCATTACAACTATATTGCATGCATATAATTACACATAGGTATCTGCTACTGGTCAAAACCTGACAGTCCATTTTATTACTGACCTCAAGATCTGAATGCAAATCGGATACTGAAGAAGATATATGTGATCCATCGTACACAATAAATACATTACTAAATTTTGCTTCACTTGAATTATATATTTTTTCAACAACTGTATTGCATGCATATAATTACACATAGGTATCGGCTACTGGTCAAAACCTGACAGTCCATTTTATTACTGACCTCAAGATCTGAATGCAAATCGGCTACTGAAGAAGATATATGCGATCCATCGTACACAATAAATACATTAATAAATTTTGCTTCACTTGAATTATATATTTTTTCAAATCCTACCTAATGTTGGGTATTATGTATATTTACGAGGATGCTGCGTGTTTGAAGGGTATATAAGTAAAAAGTACTTTCTCCAGGGATATAACTGAAATTATCTCACCTAACAAAGGTTTTATTACGTAACGTTTAAAGGCCTATATAGTGGATAGTAACAGGACTTCAGTAATTAGGAGCCTTCTTTTGGGATAGACAGATATTTTGAGGTTTAGGTAGCCTGATATCTGACTTGTGTCATAAATTTTGGCTACCGTTACTTAAACATATGATTTAGTGAAAACAATAACGGTTTTGAAAATGAGCCAAATCACTCCCCTCCCCCCCCCACACACACACAACCAACCCCTAGATACGGCCTTGAAGCTGAGTTGTTTTGCTAATAGTGGTGTTTTAAAATACATTAATACGAACCTGTCATATTTCAGATATACATAACAAATAGCAAGGGTTTCTAGTAGTTTAAAATCTGGGACACATTCTCGAGCAATATCTTCCTTTGAAATTCCCCATCCTCCTGTTCCATGTATAGATCTAACAAAGACAGTTAGTCAAGTGGAAATCGAACCATTCGAGCGAACCAGCCAGCTAACGGCTATTTAGAAATAAGCATGTTTCATTCGCACAATACAATGGATATATAATGCTCAAATTTCCTTCCTTTGTCCACGTGTTTCTAGGAAAAATAAAATTCGGTACCATCTTTAATAAAAGTAGCCAACAATAGATGTTGTTTGAAAGCTGTTTTGATTAATCTTTTCACCGGACTGACATGCTATATAAATTGTTGTATACGTGTGGATATACCCGTCAATGTTAGTGGCAACATGGCGGGAACGGTCGGTGGGGTGCGGCTCGCTGGATGGATGAGCTATTGTAGTTTGAAAAGCGCTGACTACGACATTGTTGATATTTGTTGTTTGTATACTACTTTATGATCTAATAAAAGCTCACAACATTCCTGTAATGACATAGACCGGTATATGATATATCTACACTAAATAGTAATTCTGGAAATTCCATCGACAGATAATAATATAAAAATCGTGTTTCCATTCATTCACTTTTATTGGTGGAATATCTCGTTAATCTTAAAAGAAGTCATTTATATGTGCGTCTTTCAAATGTATGTGTAGTTAAATATGAAACAAAAATATGGATGTAACAGTTAAGGGGGAGGTTTAAGATGGACACTGTGTGGCAGGGGCGTTGGAGCGAGATGAGGGACTGGGGGATGCAGCCCCCCAATAATTCTCATAAACATGTTCCTTATTCACCGTAGAATTATTCACCATCAAATTGTGATGTTCAGAAACGGGAGCAGCCCCCCCGAATATGAATTTTGTTCCAGCGCCCCTGTGTTGGAGAAAATTACTCTCAACCTTTGACTGTGACTCGTGACGATATGCCATCATCATCTTCCTGAAACCTGACTTGGACTCTATTATGTGTATAGATGCGGTTTGGAGAACAATAGTTGTTTTGTAAAGAAACAATGGAACCAACTATTTCTCTCAAACGAAGCTTGTAGGGAACAAAATATTCGAATTATTCGTGAATGAAACACAAACAAATTTGCCCTGCAGACATTCGTAAAATGATTTTTAAAATGATCTGAAAAGAAGACAGCATCTTAATACCCCATGTTACAATCTCATTATTGCGTTTAATGCCACTAAGTTCCCAATCTTTTCAGAGACAGACAAGCAATTTACTCGAGATGGCATGATGTTTGTTTGTAATGTACTGTGGTTTACAAAGTCATCAAGTTTCTCAAAACACACGGCTAAATAGTGTACGGGGTCACGTGAGGTTTACGTGGAGAAGAAAGACACTTTCGTCTAAGTGTTACTGCAGGTTAAGTAACTAATCAAAGGCGAGAATGAATAAATTTACCTTATTGTT
>JAULBS010151227.1:0-12127 GCA_032355785.1 Symmetromphalus regularis
CCCCTAGGTTAGATATTGATCGATACTTACATCAGACGCAAGAAAACACCTTGGATATACTTTTTGTTTCTGTTATGTAAGGGCAATATCTCAATGTGTATGGAATACATGAGACCAAGACACTTGCTGATAATAAATATGAAAACAGTGATGAGAGGTAAAAGTCAATACATACGTTACTACAACATACGAAACTATGCTTGTGCGGCTTCTTGTGAGTAGCTGTACTTCCGATCTTTCTTCTATTAAAATCGCTAAAAACTGTCTAAAATGCTTTAAAACGAGAAAATACAGATACTTACGTTATAAATGCAGACACGTTAAACCACTGTCAATTGCACCTCATTAGCTGTAATGGGTGTATAAGTTAATTAAAAATAAATAAAAATTAATTGCTAGGCAATATAATATTCCATGCACTATACAAGTACACTTATACACAACAGTTAGGGTTTATGCTGGATGATGAGGGTAAAATTACGTAACCTAAAGTCTCCACAGTTAGTAATTTAATAGGCTTTGTGATTACTATAGATTGTAAATATATCATAGTAAACCTCTGTTTAAATTGTGTCAAATTCTAACATTTTAAACCCAAATACACCTAGATGATGGTTCTACAAGGAAAATAAACAGAGCTGAATTTTGGATGTCCACCTGTGGCCCACCCAGATATTGGAAATCTAAAGCAATACATATTATGGATGGGAAAAACAAGAGTATAACCTTGTGCCTGTTTATCTCAAGGGACCAATGGTCTCTGAGCTCTTGCAGGGGTCTGTTCCTGTTCGAGTAGTAGTCACTGTATCGTCAGTTGTGTGTGTGGTTAGAGCAGTTTGTCATGCATAGAACTATGCACATGCCATGGAAATGGAAGACTGCGGAAACCCTCATTCAATTAACAGAGACGAAGATGTTATGGACGAAGATGATGAGCAAAAGAAAATGATACATATCAGAATTCCTGAACAAGATAACTTATTATAAAATATGTGTTCCGTTGTTCTTTTATTATTATTATTTTATCCATTTTATTTATTTATTTATTGATCATGTTACAGTAAGCATAATATGTTCACATTACTTACTACATGAGAAATAAAAAATATTGTAAATTCTTGAAAAGAGTAGTGAACTTTGAACCAAAAATTCTAGGGAAACAATAAGCTTTCGAACAGTGTGCGTGCGTGCGTGCGTGCGTGCGTGCGTGTGTCTGTGTGCGTGTGTGTTAATATTACCATGTTTTTAAAATATAATTAGGCACACATATAACACATACAAAAATGTCTAGTGACAGGGAAACTAAGTTTTCGAAAATTATTTTGCACTTAATAGGTTTTCTTTGACTTCAAAATATGTGGCCTTGACCTTAAACAAGGTCAACGTATTTTGATGAAAAGTTAGAACACATCGGTTATTAAATATGCAACGTATAAAAGCTGTAGCTTTAACGGTTTTAGAAATTCCCTTTATTTCTCAAAGGAAATTATTTTGCACTTATTGGCTTTTGATCTCTAATATCTAGTATCTGCACCACTTGTCAGCTCCACATCATCTCTAAAGTTGATGGAGAACTAATGCCCTTTTCAATGATATACGATGCATATAGGGGAGAGGTGCATTAAGTCAGTATGGAGGTGGTGTTTGCTGCTTGCCTATGAGGTTTTGGAGTTAAGACTACCCCTCCACCCCTCTCCGTAGGGCGGTACATTTGATGATATTCACCTAAAACTTGTTTATGAGGAAAAACAATCCCCCAAAACATGGATAGAGGTATACATAATATGATTTTAGGTAAAATGTTGAAAAAGTTATGATCTATTTTAATTAAGATGCTTGATTCTGAAAACTATGCAACCCTCTATTCCGACCCTGAAAACTCCATGTTCCACCAAATATATTAAATTACTTTTTTGACATAATTTTCTTTTATAGAACAATAATAAAAAAAAAACCATGAATGATTACTATTGCAATTTGTCTTGGGTTCAGCCATTTTTTATCTTAGAACGACTGGACTAATTTCAGAATTTGACAGCAGCGACAGATTAGTTCTGGCGATTTCACTGGAGGTGTTTATGGAATAAAAAGCAGATTCAGATGATATACAGCACAACAGCAGTAATTCCACATGAGGATTGTTTTGAGATAGTCGGTTGTCTTTTCAAAATTAAGATTTATTCAAAATAACCTTATTTAAAACTAGTTTATTTTCCAGTAATGTAGGATGGATTTTCAAAGTGGGGGGTGGGGGGGGGCAGGGACAAAGGAATCTTTACCCGAAATAAAAATTGGCGGGAAAAGTGGTGGGAGGGCTGGGATCCCCCGGGTCCTGTGTTCTGTTTACTTCATTGTAGTATTAGTCCACGTGCTGATTCTCAAAAGGCGTTAAAAAAATTAAAATGTAGCACCCCATGAATTCAGTGTTGATGTTTTCTTCGGATACGGTTCCAGCAACAATTCAGAAGTTGTAGTACTTCCAAACTGTGGTGTCACTAATAAAAGCGTTTGAAATGATGAGGGGGTTTTCCCCTGGGTTTGTAAAATCTAATATTTCGAGATGTTTATATATTGTTAGAAAATTTCATAAGCTGGTTAAACGTTGAATAAATTTGAAATTTAAATGGTTAATTTATATAATAAGGGATGCCTAGATTGATTTTTATATTTATTTTTTTTAAAATAACAAACATAAATAAATAAATGTGTATCCAAGAAATATATAAGTTAAAAATTAAAAACAGATTATAGGACTATTTAAAAGGGATAATAAAATTAATTTCATATTTTTTCTTGTATATTTTATTCCTATTTCATCGCTTGTGATTGAAAACACACTCACTGTATTTTACGGGGTCTCGTTATGTAATCTCTATTTACCACGTACATTCAAACCTATATTATCCACTCCAAAACTCCACCCATTTTGCGGTATTTTTATAAATTAAATGTTTGTTTTGTTTAAAATGAACTAAAATATATTATTTTAATATCTTGGCAGAGCGTTTTGTGACAATAAGTGTGTTATTTATGGAAGCTAGTTAGAGCCACTTGAAAGTTAATTTTTTTTATCTCTCAGTTACGAGATACTATATCATAATTACAAGATAACTAAACGCTAATCACAATATAGCGTTCGGTTTTCGATGCATGTTGTGGTCCTGGTATGGACATGACATTTTGTTTTCATCAATATCTTTATGAAAATCTCAAAATAAAGAAAATCTTTAATAAAGACATAGAAATCTTCATACCCTTGTCACTTTGATTATGAATTAAGTAATTAGTCAAATGATTTTTGATATAAAAGTTTATTGTTTTCTCAAAATAGCCAATTTAAAAACAAAACCTCAAGTTTTTCGCCAACCTCTTTTTTTTTTTTTTTAAACTATGCATTTGATTTTGAAGAATGCTTTGTGAAAATGATTATTTAATTAAAGTTTGTGACGGACGTGACATTTTTGTAAAGGACGTTACACAAGCAGGACCGTATTTAGACCTGGGGACGGGGCACTTCAGGTTCGGGGACCATTCTACGCAAAATTAAATTTCATGACAAAAAAAAAGGAACTAAAATGAAAGAATAGAACTAATTTCATAATTATTACGTTTTTTATAAAGGAATTCCTTAGTCGGAGGGGCGTGTGGGGCTCGAGCAAAAAGGGCCCGGGAAAATTGACCCCTTATAAATCCTGACCTGGACACAAAAATATAAATCTCCCAAAATTTTGATTGATTAAAAATATAATGTGTCCTCTCACATAATTCATTGCAAAATTGGAGACTATGTGATTCACATGTTGATACAAGATTTCAGTAGTTTAATTAGTGTAGAGTTAATCCCTTTAATATGGCTGTACTCATTCATTGCATTTTCACACTATAAGATAAAATACAATGTGTGATCTTATTGTTTTCTCAATAACTGCAAATCTTGTTTCCTTCACTTTAACAATTTTAATAGGATATTGCACTGAATTTGACGTTTATTTGCGGTTGATAAGGTTTGAACTTCCTCGTTTATTTCCTGCTTGGTGTTGACAGTATGTAACCAACACTAAATCAAAGTATATCGTAACTTGTCAACTGAAGATACACGAAATGTAGATACTGAAAAAAAAACTATTTTAATGACTTCTGGGCAAGTTCAGGCGGCTGAGTATTGTAAAGTCTGTATTGCTGTACTTGTAGCCCAGGAGCTTACAAAATATTTAATCCGCCTCTGGAAACCGCATATAAAAGATCCCTTGCTTTTAAACAGAAAAATTAGTCTAAGTGGCTTAGGGTTTCCTCTAAAGACCATGAGTAGCAAAATACCATATATCTGACATCTAATAGCCGCTGAATAAACAAAGTACTGGGGTGTCGTTAAACAATCCCTTGCTTTCCTAACAACAGTAGTTTTAGTTTTAACGTACAAGCAAATACCTCGGATCGAACTGTGTCAACGTAGGTCAATGACGTAACACAACAGGAATTTATTACGTCATATATCTCATATAATTATATAAAGAACACAACTGCCGAATTCCAAACGTTAAAATTGTATAGGTCCATGTGATAATTGTCGATACGTTAAACAAATATATTCACAGACCGGAACTGTTAACGATCACTTGGTTTAAACAAAAGTTTAACTAAACATGAATAGGTCTTTAAATATTGTGAAAGACAAAGCAAAATACCCCGATATGTCTACAATAGGAAAAGTAGAAGGAATAGTAGAAATATGGATGTGGAAGATAGTTTCTCCTTTGATCTTAGTTCCTGGATTATTCGCCAACTTAACTGCAATATGGATTTTCATAAAACTAAAAATCAACTCCTCAACGAAAGCTCATTTCTTCGTCCTAAGTGTCACAGATGCTCTAGTGTTATCTACAGGTCTCACCAGACAGTGGATAAGATTTGCGTTTGACTATGATGTACGACATACTTCCGATTTGGGATGCAAATTTCATGAATTCTTTACATACGCCACTATGGATTTCTCAGCATGGATCTTGGTTTCTCTAGCATTTGAACGATTTTTAATATTTTATTTTCCAGTGTGTTTCAGAAAATGGTGTTCTCTGAAAAATGTGTTTATTAAATTATTCATAGTATTTCTTGTTATCTCCGTAATAAATTCGCACCTGTTATGGTCTTATGGACTTGTCACGGTTGAGGATAACCTTGATTGTGTCATATCTTATGATTACATGAGATATTACGACGACAAAGTATTTCCGTGGATAGACCTGTGTTGCGTATCACTACTTCCTTCTGTAATAATGATCATATTTTCTATTGCAATAACTTATGGGCTTCGGAAATTCATTCAGAATTCAAATGCTAAGTTTCTGCCACAGAATAAAACAGCGGAGAAACGCATTTGCAACTCAGTTAGTCGTCTGTTAGTAGTGCTGGCATTACTTTATATTTGTTTTACTCTTCCTCAATCTTTGACATACGTCCTCGCGCAAATCTTTCCGGAAAAGTGTGACATTTGCATGGAAAGACTGAATACGGCATGGACGATTACATACCTCATAAATTCATGTAACTACTGCCTTAACATAGTATTTTATTCATCCCGCAATAAGAAGTTTAAAAAGGTGTTGCTTAGACTTGCTACACGTAGGTCTTTATCGTCTATTACAGAATTCGACAGCGGCGACAGGAGAGTTCTGTCAGGTTTAAAACATTGCCGAATTCACTCGAGCCGTTTAAGGTATAAAAAGCAGATTCAGTCGAGATACGAGTCCAACAGTAGGACTTCCACATCAGTTTAGAAAAGTGTTGCTTAGACTGGCTACGGGTAGTCCAGTCATTCTAAGGTTTTACCCAGGACAAATTGCAATAGTAATCATTCATGTTGTTGTTTTTTGTTTGTTTTTGGCTCTTTAGAGTCATCTAAAAGATATATAAAAAGTTTAATTTTATATATTTGGTGGAACATGTTTTTATTCAGCGTTCGAATTTACCACTGTGTTAGCTTTCGCCCATCCATTTATTAACACTATTTTGATAAATAATCATATTATTTGCTAATTTGTTATCTGTCTATCATGGTTTTTACAGGATGATCTTTTACAAGAAACTATTTTTGGTGTGAAACTTACTTCGCTTTTCAGATAAAAGGTAGATGAAATCAAAGGTGACTGGAGAGGGGTCGTCCTCTCATACATAACTACAAGGCACAAAATAACCGGTGTCGCATCGCAATTTGCGATGGAAAACAAACGAACTGCGAGTCAAATTTATCTGTTCAAAGCAAAATGAGAAACACCACTTTTTCTCTGATACACATCTGTCGATGTCAAAGCATCTCACACACATATTCTGAGGTATAATCCAATGAATTGATGACACTACACAGTTCGAGTTTAGTAATTGGTTTTTTTTTTTAAATAAGAAAAATAAATAAATGTTTATCTAAGATGCCATTTTGTTTTCATCAATATCTTCATGAAAATTTCAACATAAAGCAAATCTTTAATAAAGATATAGAAACATTCATACCCTTGTCACTTTGATTATGAATTAAGTAATTACTAAATGATTTTTGATATAAAAGTTTATTGTTTTCTCAAAATAGCCAATTTAAAAACAAAACCTCATGTTTTTCGCCAACTTCTTTGGGTGTTTTTAAAAACTATGCATTTGATTTTGAAGAATGTTTTGTGAAAATGATTAATTATTTAATTAATGTTTGTGACGGACATGACATTTTTGTAAAGGAAGTGACACAAGCAGGGTCCGGATTTAGACCTTGGGTCGGGGCACTTCAGGTTCGGGGACCTTCTACTTTTATAATTATTACATTTTTTATAAAGGAATTCCTTAGTAGGAGGGGAGTGGGGGGCTCGAGCAAGAGGGCCCGGGAAAATAGACCCCTTATAAATCCTGTCCTGGAAACAAAAATATAAATTTCCCAAAATTTTGATTGATTAAAAATATAATGTGTCCTCTCACATAATTCATTGCAAAATTGGAGACTATGTGATGCACATGTTGATACAAGATTTCAGTAGTTTAATTAGCTGTAGTAACAGCTAATCATAGTATAGAGTTAATCCCTTTAATATGGCTGTACTCATTCATTGCATTTTCACACTATAAGATAAAATACAATGTGTGATCATATTGTTTTCTCAATAACTGCTTATCTTGTTAAGATGGTTTCGTTCACTTTAACAACCTTTATAGGATACTGCACTGAATTTGGCGTGTATTTGAGGTTGATAAGGTTTGAACTTCCTCGTATATTTCCTGTATGGTGTTGACAGTATGTAACCAACACTAAATCAAAGTATATCGTAACTTGTCAACTGAAGATGCACGAAATGTAGATACTGAAAAAAATACTATTTTAATGACTTCTGGGCAAGTTCCGGCGGCCGAGTATTGTAAAGTCTGTATTGCTGTACTTGTAGCCCAGGGGCTTACAAAAAAAACCATAATCCGCCTCTGGAAACCGCATAAAAAGATCCCATTCTGTTAATCAGAAAAATTAGCCTAAGTGGCTTAGGGTTTCCTCTAAACACCATGAGTCGCAAAACAATATATATCTGACATCTAATAGCCGCTGAATAAACACAGTACTGGGGTGTCGTTAAACAATAGTTTCCTTTCCTCACAACGGTAGTTTGAGTTTTAACGTACAAGCAAATACCTCGGATCGAAATCTTTTAACGTAAGTGAATGACGTAACACAACAGGAATTTATTACGTCATATATCTCATATAATTATATAAAGAACACAACTGCCGAATTCCAAACGTTAAAATTGTATAGGTCCATGTGATAATTGTCGATACGTTAAAAAAAATCTATTCACAGACCGGAACTGTATACGATCACTTGGTTTAAACAAAAATGTTAACTAAACTTGAATAGGTCTTTAAATATTGTGAAAGGCAAAGCAAAATTCCCTGATATGTCTACACTAGGAACAGTAGAAATGTGGCTGTGGAAGATAGTTCCTCCGTTGATCATAGTTCCTGGATTATTCGCCAACTTAACTGCAATATGGATTTTCATAAAATTAAAACTCAACTCCTCAACGAAAGCTCATTTCTTCATACTAAGTGTCACAGATGCTCTAGTCTTATCTACAGGTCTCACCAGACAGTGGATAATATATATGTTTGACTTTGATGTACGCCATACTTCCGATTTTGGATGCAAATTTCATGAATTCTTTTCATACGCCACTATGGATTTCTCAGCATGGATCTTGGTTTCTCTAGCAATTGAACGATTTTTAATCTTTTATTTTCCAGAGTATTTCAGAAAATGGTGTTCTCTGAAAAATGTTTTTATTAAATTATTCATAATATTTCTTGTTATCTCCGTCATAAATTCGCACCTGTTATGGTCTTATGGGCTTGTCACGGATGCGGATGACCTTGATTGTGCCATATGTTATGATTACATGGGATATTACGACTACAAAGTATTTCCGTGGATAGACCTATGTTGCGTATCACTACTTCCTTCTGTAATAATGATCACATGTTCTATCGCAATAACTTATGGGCTTCGGAAATTTCTTCAGAACTCAAAGGCAATGGTTCTGCCAGAGAATAAAATGAAGGCAAAACGTTCTCTCACGTCTGTCAGTCGTCTGTTAGTAGTGCTGGCATTAGTTTACCTTTTTTTAACCCTTCCACATTCTTTGACATACGTCGTCGAGTATAACATTCCGGAAGAGTGTGATATTTGCATGGAAAGACTGAGTATGGCATGGACGATTACATACCTCATAAATTCATGTAACCACTGCCTTAACGTGTTATTTTACTCATCCCGCAATAGGAAGTTTAGAAAAGTGTTGCTTAGACTTGCTACGCGTAGGCCTTTATCGACTGTTTCAGAATTTGACAGCAGTGACAGGAGAATTCTGTCGGGTTTAAAGCATTGCCGTTTAACGAATAAAAAGAAGTTTCAGGGGAGATACCAGCCCAACAGCAAGACTTTCACATGAGGATTTTATTGAGATTTGTTATTACAAGTCGGTTGTCTTTTCGAAATTAAAATTTACTGAAAAAACTTATTTAAAACTAGTTATGTTCCAATAACGTAGGACGAATTTTCAAAGATCAGGGCTGCTTTAAATTTAACAATGGGTTTGGGCACATTTAACCCAAAGTTAGTGTTAACTTTAGGCAACTTTCGATCAACGCGATTTTTGATCAGTAATTAAATTTAATAGTGGTCGAATATTTGACTGGGCTGTGCACTTCTGGAAAGAAGCATGAAACTTTGCCCTAGGTTTTTTTGAACATGCTGGTTCCAAAAATTGCGGGAAGCATGACGTCACTTCAACTGTCCTCGTCAAAAATTGAAAATGGCCGCCACAAATACCGTTTTTGTCCATAAAACGGTTACAATTGCCTCGATTACCATGATGTTAGTGTCTATACCCATGTTTTTGAGTTCAAGGAATTCAACAGAACACCTGTGAAATATAACATAAATCTTCATGGTGAAAATAAAATTTAAAAATACTCATAACAGTAATTTGTAAATGTTCCAATTAACATGATCTTGGTGTCTATAACTAAAACTTTGTTTTTGTTTTTTACGTCAGTGAATTCAATGGTGTGTCGTATATGTGTTGATTTTTTGGGTGGACAATGATTTTAAATTGTCTCTCTGTCAGTATCTCATTATTAAGATTTGCTTTCTTATTCTGTGTCACACTGTCCCGAACAGAAGCACAACTGTGTACAACTCAGATTTGATTTGATACACTTGCATCTTTTCGTACGAGCCGTTTTGCATCTTGACAACCTTTGGCTACCTCTGGAAGAGTGGTCCAGCATTAAATCCACGGGAAATCGTCTTTAACTCTCATTCAGCCCCACATATCTGGCGATTGAACTTGTGGATCTTCTATAAGTGACTGTCCCCAGATGTGCCCTGCCTGATAAACAGCCCTTTTTATATGTTGTTCCAGTGCATGTAATGTTGAAGAAATGTTTAGCATTTTACGGTTTTGAGTGAACAACTGTTTCCTAGCTTCATTTACATGGCTGAGTGCTGATGTTAGCTAATACAAGAGAACAACATATCTCTTTATTTGGTCCATGTTGTCGGAGGATACCTGGCTTGGAGCATTAGATAAGCGTGCAAAATTAGCTTTGAGATAAGGCATACTGCGCCATACAGCCCAAGCAGTTCTGTTTCCAATTCCATGGAAGGCAAAAAATGTATGACAGCCTGATATTGCGTGATTGAACAGAAGACCCTATGATACATCATGGCCTAATTCAGCTGCAATTAGATGACAGGGGATGTAACGTAGTTTAGAACCATGATCAAATGCCACCCATATTTCACATTCATGTAGAGAACCACCACATCAGCATCTGTTGCATGTATCATCAGCTTGGTAAATCCATAATGGAATGAACGAGAAGCATGAAACAGGATCCGTGTGTCCGTTTCTTCATTAATGCAGGACAATTCTGAGCGATCAGCGTTGGGACACTATACAGTATTCTGACCACGCGTTGAGGAGATTGAAACTCTTGTATTGCATTGGCTAGAAGGTTGAATAGACTATCTCTGTTTGCATCACAACGATGGAAGTACTTCCAGTTAACTGGAATGTTGGTGATCCTGGGATGATTACCATATCCACGGTTTTGTCGAGTTTGTGTGTTTTTGGCTGTCCTCTCTGTAGACATCCCAGACAACATATAAACGAAAAAGGTCTTGCAGCATGTACTATATATGGCAAGAACACCAGTTGTGAATAGTCTTGGAATGTTTTGACAGAAGCTTGGGACTTTTTTGAATCAAGTATGTGCACAAGGGCAGCACCAGGATGCATGATGCTATTTAACGCCAGCGACAGAGACCAAACGTGATTTTCATGCCTGAAGAAGGCATTAATATCACTGTCTCTAGCTTGACACGATATAATATTATACATTCGTGAGAAGAGATGAACATCATTTTGAAGCTTACATATTTGAGAAGTTGACTTCGCAGGTTTCTGTCCTGAACTAGAAATTAACAGACGGAGACTGTTCTTGTGTATGGTGTCATGGAACGCGGTGGTATTGTCATTGACACACTCCACAACACATTTCTGATACTGTGTTTTGTCCGAGTCTTCTGCGTTCCTTATGGTATGTCCCACACTGTCGGGTATTATCAGTTTGGTATCAAGTGTGTAGAGGTTTGTACTTGTATCAGCAAAGGGTTTGTCAAGTTCATTCATCACATCTGTGCGGCTCTTGACTTGAGATAGGACAGTATTCTGCACATTTGGTATTTATTCATGGTCATGGACGGTTTGTCTTCATACTCCGTTAATAGTCCAGCTGTCTCTGGGCCTACCACCATCCACCGCCTCAGTGCTGCTTCTATTTCAGTGATGCCTATTACGCCTCCATCCCCCTTTACCATTGCATTCAGCTGATCAAGTTAATATTTCATCATTATCATTATGCTTTTGGATGTGTTGAAAAGAAGTTTGGAGTTGAAATAAGTGCATTAGCTTGTGATAACTGTAAAATTAGGTCAACGGTGTCCATTTTGAATTAATTATAATTAATTTGGATTCTATATTATTCTAAGACATATCCAAATAAATAAAGAAATGTTTTAAGTTCAGTGATATGTCTGGTAGACGATTATTTGTTGACCATAATCATAGAAAACAGCTTGTGAGAGAAACTTTTTTAAATGACTGCCATTAATCCAAGATGGCTGCCAAAAATGGAAAATAAATTTTGGTTTATAATTAACCTAAAATTCCACATAAACAAGAATCTATCCAAAATGTTCACGAATACCCAAACATGTACATAACAGCATGTACTAGCATTTGTGGAGGCCATTTTGATTTTTCACCATGATTTATGTGTTCTGTTTAATTCCTTGACCTCAAAAAGATGGGTGTAAACCGTAATATCATGGTACACAGCAAAAATAGCCACATACGTTTCCCGAACATAAGTTTAACAGAACGCATATTTAACGTACGTTTAACATATATGAGTATTTATGGTGTTCTTCCACATGTAATCAAGAAGATGTTCATAGCAAATGTTCTTAACAATGATAAAACAGTTGTCTAAATTAATTAGAAAAGTGGCCTTTGTAGGATTTTAGGTGTACTTGATT
>JAULBS010151238.1:0-12127 GCA_032355785.1 Symmetromphalus regularis
TGTTAAACTTATTAATTTATAATACTATATTGAATATAATGACCACAAAACTGGCTATATTTCACTTCTCCTTTAAGGCAGGTTAGACTATTCATTAGTTGTATATGATGGCAATTTCTATATTGGTTATTTATAATTTTAAGCTTTATTGGAATTTAAAAAAATATATTATAAGTTTGTAATCTCAGTGTCTGATGTAAAAAAAAAATTAAAGTAAAAGAAAATAAACTACAAAACCAAATTTTCATTTTACTTCAATATTTACTTCATATCCATAAACCAAATAATAAAAAAGTTAAGGCCTAAGCTGGGTCACAGAAGTCTTGTTAAAGATATCTGCTGTTTGGCAGTCTGCCATTTTTCTATACAACAAAAGCAGGATATGAAAATGTTACTAATTATTTGTCAATACCTTTGAATAGGGGTGCTTCGGCAAAACTGAACTAGTGTATGAATAAACACAGTGCAGTATGTAATAAACAACATTGATTTTTGCGGGGTGCTAAATTGGTTCGTAGCACTAGGAAAATGGTCCGATTCACCACTGATCTGTTGGTTAAATGTGGTCAAAGCAAACACTTTTCTTATAATAACATATGGAATAACTCTTTATAATGTTTTTGTTTGCCTGTTAGTGATTTTTAATAACTTTATGGCAATAGATGACTTAGCAGTTTCAGTTTTTCTCTGGTGACATTAACATGGTTTTTAATTGCAAAAATTATGTCTGCAAGGATTGTTAGTTCATCTTGAACATTGGTTATTAGGTGTCAAACTTGATGTTTGCAACTCAAGCTTTTCAGAAGAAACCTGCTACTGCCACATAGGTTACTCTTTCTTACTAGCTGCAATAGATCTTTTATATATGGTTTCCCAAAGGACAGTACATACCATAGCCTTTGTGATACTAGTCATGGACCATTGGCTGAAATGAAAAATATCCCAAATGGTTCTGCTGAAGAGGATAGATCTTGAACTATGCTGCACTCCCTGAATAATGTCAAAGGTCATCACGTTTTAGGAATAAATATGAACCTTACAGTAAATTATTTCAGAATTAAATAGAGGATGTTAAACGAGTTGCCATTTATTATCAAATTTATGTCCTGAGTGAAATAATTATTTCTTTGTCAAAAATAAATTTGATAATAATTATATGGTAATGAGTTTGATGTTCTGTTTAATATCCCAGACAATTTTAATCTTTCTAATTGCACAAAGGTTTGGAGCGGGATGTAGCTCAAACGGTAGCGAGTCCACCTGTGAACTGGTCGATCATCAGATCAATCCTTCGCAGAGGACCCATTTGCAGTTTGGAACATTCCAACCAGTGATTCACAACTGGTTCATCAAAGGCTGTGGTATATGCTGTCCTGTCCATGGAACGGTGCATATAAAAGACCCCTTACTGCTTATCGGAAAGATATGTGGCAGCAGCGGGCTTCCTCTAAAATACATATGTCTGAATGACCATATGATTGACGTCCAATAGCCGATGATAAGATAAAAATCAATGTGCGCTAGAGGCATCGTTAAATAAAACAAACTTTACTTTTTGCACATTGTGGATGACGTTATGTTGTACTTTTTCTAGTTTTAGTGACGTCATTTGCACTTTTACACAAACCAATAGTTAAATAAATACCTGTACACATAAAAAGTTTATTAGTGTTCAGACATTTTGCCATTTGTGACCTGTTTTCATAAAACTCGAGATAAGTCACACATGCCATTCTAATCTGCAAACCAATCTTGAGCTGCGGATCAGTTGGAGAAAATGACTTTTTCATGTTTTTGTACAGACCGAGCATTCAGATGTCGTATTCTTAGTGGGTTCTCTCAGATTGGTATTTAAATGCCATTAGTCAAAACCTACCCCACAGCTCAGTTTTAGAGGTAAAATTAAAAATGCAGTCAGCACTTCCTGGTTGTATTTCTAGCGAGTCTGAGACCAGTCTACAGACACTAATCACGTTTTTTCAAATAAAACAGTAGGACACAGATTTTGTGAACTGTATAATTGTCATTTTGTTTAGTCAATGGCAGATCTAGGCAAGAACCCCAGGGGCCCAGTCCACCTGTAAATATTTCTATTTAAAAAAAATTATTACCACATTTTTTTTTTTTTTCTTTAAATAATTTAAAGATTCTTTAGCCCCAACACAAACCCCCCCTCCCAACCCCAAATGGATTTTCTGGACCCACCACTGTTAATTATTTTTCTTGAATACTGCAGTATGGTTTTGTTTAAGGTACATGTAATAGGCTACAGACCTCTTTTTTAAAGATATTAAGCATACATTAGGCTTATACCTAATTGCAGAGACCATCACCATCGGAGTAATCTGATATGAAAATAGTGAGACCGACATGATTTTAGAGTATGACATTCCTGAGCCCTCACAAAAATTGTGCTCTGTACCTTGCAGTGCCTCTCAAAGAAACGAGATGTGGCTTAAATATATTTCAGAAATGTAAGTTTAAGGTAGTAAATACTTTAGAGATAGATATTGGAAGTATTTTTTCTATTATTGCAGGCAAGGCAAAGAGAGAAGTTGAATGGTGAACACAATAATAGGTTGTCATCCACAGTGGACAAACTGCTGTCAGAGAGCAATGAAAGGTTACAACTGCACCTCAAAGAAAGAATGGCTGCCTTGGAGGAAAAGAACCAGTTAACACAAGAGCTTGAGAGGACGAGAAAGGCTCTCGATGAAACGCAACAAGAAAAGGTAACTCTAATCTTTGATTTTTGTCACTTTATCATCAAACTTAGGAGCCTTATTTTTCAAAAGAATCTTAAGAATTTAATTCTGGTAAAATCAATTTTAATTTATTTTTGTTTGTTGTTTTAAATATTTTTCATTTTACTGATTTACATCAGGCAACATCAGTCAGAAAATGTAATTTCAATACCAGATAATTATATTATACATTGTAATTAATTAATCACTTAAAGTATTATTAAAAAAATCTAATTATGATGGAATAAATTGGATTTTTGTGGATTTCCGTGCCAAAAAGAAGCATGATTTCAGATGGATTCTTGTAATATTTGACAAAAACTGAGACCTCAAACTATATCAAACTGTAAGATAGATGGTCAAGAAGCTTGGCTGGTCAAGATGCTTGGCTGGTCAAGATGCTTGTCTGATCAGGATGCTTGGCTGATCAGGATGCTTGGCTGATCAGGATGCTTGGTTGATCAGGATGCTTGGCTAATCAGGATGCTTGGCTGATCAGGATGCTTGGTTGATCAGGATGCTTGGCTGGTCAAGATGCTTGGTTGATCAGGATGCTTGGCTGATCAGGATGCTTGGCTGATCAGGATGCTTGGTTGATCAGGATGCTTGGCTGGTCAAGATGCTTGGCTGTTCAAGATGCTTGGCTGGTCAAGATGCTTGGCTGGTCAAGATACTTGGGTGATCAAGATGCTTGACTGATCAAGATGTGTGGCTGATCAAGAAGCTTGGCTGGTCAAGATGCTTGGCTGATCAAGATCCTTGGCAAGATGTGTGGGTGGTCAAGATGCTTGGCTGCTCAAGATGTGTGGCTGGTCAAGATGTTTGGTTGATCAAGATGCTTGGTTGATCAAGATGCTTGGCAGATCAAGATGCTTGGCAGATCAAGATGTTTGGCGGGTCAAGATGTTTGGCGGGTCAAGATGTTTGATGGGTCAAGATGTTTGACGGGTCAAGATGTTTGACGGGTCAAGATGCTTGGCTGATCAAGATGCTTGGTCAAAGCTTGGCTGATCAAGATGCTTGGTCAAGGCTTGGCTGATCAAGACGCTTGGCTGATCAAGATCCTTGGCAGGTCAAGATGCTTGGCTGGTCAAGATGCTTGGCTGATCAAGATCCTTGTTCAGGATGATTAGCTGATCAAGATGCTTGGTCAAGATGCTTGGCTGATCAAGATCCTTGGCAGGTCAAGATGCTTGGCTGATCAAGATCCTTGTTCAGGATGCTTAGCTGATCAAGATGCTTGGTCAAGATGCTTGGCTGATCAAGATCCTTGGCAGGTCAAAATGCTTGGCTGATCAAGATGAGGTCAAGATGCTTGGCTGATCAAGATGCTTAGCTGATTAAGATGCTTAGCTGATCAAGATGCTTGGCTGATCAACATGAGATCAAGATGCCTAGCTGTTCAAGATGAGGTCAAGATGCTTGGCAGGCAACATGCTTGGCAGGTCATCATGCTTGGCTGATCAAGATGCTTGGCTGATCAAGATGCTTGGCAGGTCAACATGCTTGGCTGATCAAGATGCTTGGCTAATCAAGATGCTTAACAGGTCGACATGCTTAGTGGATCAAGATGCTTGGCAGGTTAACATGCTTGGCTGATCAAAATGCTAGACAGGTCGACATGCTTGGGGGGGGAGGGTCAAGATGCTGTCTATTATGACAGGAAGAGCAAATGACTTCAGATGGTCTTTAGTGATTATTTTGGGGTTTTTATTGGCATGTCAGTTTATTTTAGTAACAACATAAAATATTGTATTATTTAGGACATTGTAAAAGTTAAGAGAGAAATCTTGCTTTGAGGGAGGAGGTGGAGTCAAGGCCAACATAAAGTTAAATAAATCATTACAATGTCTTATTTTATGTGTACAAATTTGGGATGGGGATTTCAAACTTTGTACTGTCTGGGCAAACAGTTGATAATTGTGAACATTCTGTGAGAAATGTGGGAGAGAATTCCATTTGGGTACCCAGAATTGTTTTCAGAGTTATTGCAAGGATGTCTGAGTCACCAGATCATAAGAATGTGTTCCAGGTGTTTGTGATTTAGCAGTATTTTCATTATGGGACATCTGATCAGTAAATGTATTTATGAAATATGTTTCAGGAACGAATTAATGAAGATCTTATGAGGTACAGAAAAGAAGTTGAAATTCTCAGGTCACAGATTGAACAAATTATGAGGTAAATATATACAGCAAATGAAGCCTATCTTTTTTTTTTCTTACTTACATTTTGACAGAAATGGAATTAAAAAATTTCCTCCCTTCATGTTAGAACCAATGATGCTTGCAGGATTATTTTTTTTAACTTGTTAGGTGTATTTACATATTTTGCTAGATATTAATACTCAAAGACCTAATTAAATTAAAAGAAAATTGTTGACTTTAACCTGTCAAGCAGTTGATGTTTGGAAGTGAATCCAGTCTTTGATATTCTGCAAGTCAAAGTAAAGTTTGTTTTATTTAACAACACCTCTAAAGCACATTGATTTTTATCTTATCATTAGCTACTGGACCTCAATCATATGGTCATTCTGACATTGATTTAGAGGACACCTGCTGCATCACATAGGTTACTCTTCTCGATAAGCAGCAAGGTGTCTTTTACATGCATCGTCCTACAGACAGGACAGCACAAATCACTGCCTTTGATGAACCAGTTGTGTACCACTGGTTGGAATGGAAAATAGCCCAAACTGCAAGTCACAAGTTTAACTCATAACACATTTTATGAAAAACATTTGTCATTTAAATTAGACACCATATTAAGCAGCTTCTCTCTAATGCAGAACCTGTTTAAATAAGATGTATTTTGAGTCCTACATGACAATAACTATAAAAATTTAATCCAGCACATTTTATTTGGTCCCTCAAGTATCAGTTTTATACAATTTGCGTTGAGTTAATTTTGGAACAAAATGAACCAATGTGGTATTATCTGATGTTTTGTGTGTGTTATAATCTATTTTGTTAGATGATTGGAAAACTAAATAGAATTCATTATGCTGACTTGGTTTAATAATAATTGTACACATATTAAGCCAATATTAAAAAAAAAAAAATCAGATTATGGCTCCACCAACATGCATTTTGGTTGAAATAAAATATTCCCACTGAATATGTTATAACTGATGTTATTTGCAGAAATAAAAAAAATAAAAACATTTTTGAGAATTTATATACTGTGTACCCAAAAGCCTATTTAATTAAACAAATGTTGGCTCTGAGTCAGTCAAGCTTGTCATATGCAGCTAAATGTTATTTTTTGTGCATACAAAATGTTTTTTTATTTTTGTTCAACTGGCGCCTTTAGAATCTTGCTTCAAAAACCTGTAATCCAATAAATAAAAAAAATGAAGTCTTACGATTAATAAACTTGATTAAAGTTGATGGATAATGAGGCTGGGTGTTTTTTTCTTATAACCACATGTTACACAGGTCTATTGAACGGTTAGGTAATTTCTGAATGGTTACGATGAACTAATGATGTGCAGGAAACTGGGTTAACGTAATCGGTGTTTAACTGTGTAATCAATGACATCATAAGTCTGCTCATCGAAAACAAACAGTTAAAGAGAACAGAATATATTTCTGTGAAGGTCACTAACCAGTAACATCAGAGGAGTAGATTTAACAAATATATTGGTTGAATATATATATTGAATAGGGTTATGTTAAATATACCAGTGTGTAACTGCACTGATGTTGTTAAAGGGGGCCATAGCACGTCAGTCACATCTCCCTTTTTCCCCACCACTTTTTTATATTTTCCAGTCTTGGAATTAACACACATATTCAGAGACAGAGTGGTTGCCCTTCTCTCCATCAATATTTCTTCACATGGTATATCAACGGCTGTTGTATGTGCTATCCTGTCTGAGAAAGATATCTTGGTTTCTAATTGAGAAAAACATAGAAGACTCCACGGTTTAAAAAATTAACAACAAAAAACAAGTCTTTCAGAATTGAAAAGTTGCATAAGTCATTAAAAATAATTTAAATACCTCATTTTATTTTACATAACCCATTTACAAAATGTGCTGCCCTGTCCTAATTTTAGAATGAAAAAAGGGTTACATAAATCAAGTCTTGTGCAAGTGACCCACCAATGAAAATATCGTTCATGCCATTTTAACAGGTCTAAGAAAAATTATAACCTCTTTATTTGCAAAGGTTTCTTCCTATGTTACTCAGGCCTTGTGTTTTAGAGTGGTCAGTTGTCCATGTCATAAATTATCCTGTACAAAATGAATTTCATGCACCCACATATATATATTCATAATGTAAATACAAACAATATTTATTACTGTCTCATACATGATTTGGCATAATCCTATATAACAGTTTGCAATTGGCTTAAAAAATAATTTTTAAAATCTGCCAGCAAATCATTAATATTGGTCAGTTTTAGACAATAACAGCCCCACCTGGCCACAAAAAACATCAGTTTTGTTGGGCAGGCTGTTTTTAGCTGTTGAATGCCTGGCTACTGGATGATAGAATTTCAAGCCCTGTCCAATATCTGTCAGAAAAAAAACAAAGATCTTCAAGTGTGGATGACAGAAGTGTTCGGATAAGGAGACTTAATTACGTTTCTGACATGATTGTAAAGGATGGCTTGCCGTAGCTAGATACTGCCTGTGTATCATGATCAGTGCTTTGATAAACAAATATCAATAATATTGTGCTACATAAAACATAGCATTATTAAGCCAGAACATTCAGATAGTAGAAGTAGTCTATAAACCTCCGATACCTGCAAATCAATGTGTATAAGTGTAGTACTTAATGCTTTGTATAAATAGAATATATTTATAGGAAATTGTTTGACTGTTAAGTATAGATTCAAAGGAAAGGAGTGTTGGAACAGCAGCCCAGTATAAATATATATATCTGTTATTAGTTACATGGTCTTACAAAGAAACCTTTATCCACATAGGCTGCTCTTTTTTATTAATAGCAGGGAGTCTTTATATACACTTTCCATTTAACAGCAACCCAGTATAACTGTATATATCTATTATTTGTGACATGGTCTTATAAAGAAACCTTTATCCACATAGGCTGCTCTTTTTTATTAATAACAAGGTGTCTTTATATATGCACTTTCCATTTAACAGTTGCCCAGTATAACTATATATCTATTATTTGTGATATAGTCTTACAAAGAAACCTTTATCCACATAGGCTACTCTTTTTTATTAATAGCGAGGAGTCTTTATATGCACTTTCCATTTAACAGTTGCCCAGTATAAGAGTATATATCTATTATTTGTTGCATGGACTTACAAAGAAACCTTTCTCCACATAGATTGTTCTTTTTGATAAATAGCAAGGAGTCTATGTAAGCACTTTCCCAAGAACTGGAATGGGTGTGAAGAAAAGTGTTTTGCGGCGTGTGTCACGGGGTATTTAATATGTATATTATATTAGTTGTATTCATTAATATCTCAGATAGTTATTTTATTTATTTTCATTGTTTTCAGAACTGGAATGGGTGTGGAGGAAAGTGTTTTGCGGCGTGTGTCACGGGGTAGGGAGCAGGCTCTCATGGAAGACCCATCCAAGGTGAGTTCTACAATTTTTTAACATTTTCATTCGTCTTATCCAAGGTGAGTTTTACAATTTAAACATTTTCAGTTGTGTTATCCAAGGTGAGTTCTACAATTTAAACATTTTCACTCGTGTTATCCAAGGTGAGTTCTACAATTTAAACATTTTCATTCGTCTTAGCAATAGCATACTGTAGTTAATGAGTTGTAACAGGTTTACAAAATGTCTATTTTCATCAATATGTCTGATGTTTATCATTGTTCATTTTTTTAAAGTAAAACCGTATCAGATTTAGAACCAAGTCTGCAGTTTAAAATCTGTAATGTTAGGCCAAACAAAACAATGAAACAATGCTCTTGGTTTGTGTCACGTGGATGATGAAAATTAGAGTAGTAGGTAGGCATAAAAAAGAAATCATTTTATATTTTTTTTGTCTGAAATTTAATTTTGGAATTGTTCATGGGACAAATGTGGGACGTCAATGGTTGACGATGTTTATGAGATCTTTTTGGGAAAAAATATTTTAACAGACAATAACTGCTAATAAAATGTTATGGGGTCGCCAATTTTGATGGAGTACAATCGGAGTTGGTAGCATACAATTTGTTTTCTTTCTCACCTTTATAAAATTGTCTTTACTCACATTTTATGGGCTCTGGAAAATACGGTCGGTCATGTGACCCGAACCAAGGGTATTTTTTTATTTGGCCATAACAATTTCACAACAAAATGGGTAATATACATCATTTTTGATCGACTAAATGTTACGTTTGTCAATAACAAAAGGCATTCATTATCAGATTTTCAACCCTACATATTGGCTTCAATATGAGGTATCATTGTTTCTAGGGAGTTGTTTTATGATTATTTTCCTGTTCCAGGTGAACACTCTGAACGAACAAGAGTGGGAGAAACTGCAACAGGCGCATGTTCTCGCCAACGTCCAACACGCATTCGACACGTCCGACACAGAGGGCACTGACGACAATGAGTCTATATTTGGTGCTGTTGACCTGTTGTCACCAACAGGACACACGGATGCACAGACGCTGGCGTTGATGTTACAGGAACAGCTTGATGCAATTAATAATGAGATTAGGTAAATTAGGTTTCATTTTTATTATTCGTCAAATGAATAGATTGTCCAAGACTTTGTATCACTGTGTTAACCTGAATAGTGTATAATGCATGCATTACTCAACAAATTGATATTTCAAACCATTTTCATTCAGTCTCCATTTAAAACATTTTACATAACATCTTTTCACGTACTTCTGCTTAAAATGGGGACAATTTACACCGAACTGTTCCATTGAGGTTTGTTGACTATTTTTAGTTGGAATATTGGCAATAATGGCATAAAGTTGGAGTCACACAGAGGAAATAATAACTATTTCTGATCGATAATTTGATAGAAATGTTATTGTTTTACCACCATTGAAAGTCATGATACTGTAAACAATTTGTCCGGTGGTAGGACATCAAAGTGTCAAGCTGAAGACAGTGGTTCAAAACCATCGGAGACTAACTTATACTTATTACATGTCCAAATTATCAAATGTTTTACATCCAACAGCCAATGATTAATAAATCAACGTGCTGGTGTGTCATTAAAGAAACACAAAAATATTTATATAAATAGTAAAATTCTTTAAAATATTTTTGGTCGAAAATTGCTGCATCTGCATTTGTAAACTATTCTTTATATACTTCTCCAAAAAAGTTAAGTGTTGGTATTTACTTTGCACATAACAATTGAGTTTAACAGTGACGTGGGAGCAGTATTGGCCTTGCAGCTGGCGTATGACCTTGGAAATTGGTTGCACGGAGTCTGTTTCTCAATATTTGTGAGGTGATGCGGACTCCTGGTGAAATTGTCTATTCAGGTTACATCATCATCAAAACAATTTTGACTAGCCAATGTCACCATAAATATGGGTGTGTTATAGCTGATGGTCTTCCACTCCTGGGTTTATCACACAAATGTCCAGTATTGTTGTAATGTGTCTGCAGTCTGGAAATAACACTTTGTGATACTGCAAATCTCCTAGCCACCTGTCTTTGAACACTTTCAAGCAGTTCGAGAGCTCTGCCTCTCTCTTCAACTGTCAAATGGCGTCGTGGTGGCATTATAACTGAAATTTAATGTTAAACGATATGTATTCTCAAACTTACGACATTCAGTTTCATCACAGCTTTCACTTTGCAATTTCCAAACAGTGCGCCAAGCAACTTCAAGACTCATGTGCAGTTGTGCAAATTGTGCATAATCAAGTAAAGAAATCTACACGCAAAGTACAGTATCTCATTTTTATCTCTGAAACTAAAAATAGCAGTTTTCGTCTTTATATAAGAAAATATGATATATTTAATTCTTAACTTTTTTGGAGGAGTAAAGATTCTGAATAAACTTTCCCTGATTTTTGCAGGTTAATACAAGAGGAGAAGGAGAGTACGGAACAGCGAGCCGAGGAACTGCAGAGCAGGGTAGGGAGCGGAAGTCTAGAGGCAATAGCCACCGCATGGTGGGGTGGGGGTGCAGGCGAGCGCTCGTCCCCGCCTCTCAGTGGGCGATCCACTCCCACACCTAGAACTAACAAGTCAGGAGATTTTCTCCAAAAATACAACACTGTAAGTCTGAGAGGTGCCTCGGTGCGCTCTTACTCGGACATCTTGCTACTCGTGTGGCGTGTTATGATTGGTTCGTGTCAGTATGTAACCGTGGTTACAGCCACACCCCCAGCACTCTCTGATCTCTTTTATTTGTTCATCTTCTTTAAAGATTTTGGTGGATTAAGCCAAAAATGTGTTAAAGTTTTAAGGTTTTTTTTAGAAAATTTTGGTTTTAGAAGATAATGATTTTTTTGATTTTTTTTGCAGATAAATTATTTAAAAAATTAGTTTTTTATTATTTTGTTTAAAAAAAGTTTTAATTTTAAAGTTTTTATTTATTTAATAATTGTTATCAGTAATTCTGTATTTTCTAATTCTTTAAAAACAACTTTTTCACAATGTTTTTTTATGTCATTTAAAATGTCTTTAAATTAATTTTATTAAAATGTTTTATTTTATAACCATCAAGGTCTTTAATTCTCTTTAGTTTGTTTCTGGCACGGTGTATGGTCTAAGGCATTTCTGTAGGTAGAAGTTTGGGCATCGTCACATAACTGAACCCATAATAACCAACCAACAATTTCATTGTCTTGCCTGTCGTTTTTCATCATTCATCTCCTTCATGTCATCAATTAATTCCGGATGATCGCCTGGGTCTGGTACTGTCACTGAGAGGTGGACGTCACACAGAGTTTGCTGGCACAACCCTCCTGCCATACGAACTTCAGTTTTAGCTTTTCCTGTCTTACCATTTACTTAGGTTTATTGGGCATTTTTAATAGAAACTTGCTTTTCAAAACATTAAATTTGAGGTAACGGTTTCTGAAGTGTATCATTTTCTTCAGTTTCTGGGGAATTTTGATAGTTGTTTTTTAAAATTATTATCAAATACCAGGTAAGGGTTTTGAAAGAAAAAAAATGGTAATTCTGATTCATTTACTTTGGTTTGTGAATAATTTTAACTATAGTCTGTTTGCGCTACTTGTAACATGGTTTTCGATGAATAAAAAGCAAAATATATAACTTACCTCATTAATGTTGATATTTTTTTAAATAAAAAAAATGTCCTATTTTTTGTCTAGGTTGGTTTGTCCATTGGTTCTACTATGTTTAAACGGTAGTCAAAAGTAATTTACTTTATTTAGACCGCCATGTTTTATTTGCTGCAGAATTCATATAAAAATAGGGGCGTTAGGTAATTATTTGTATAATGTATTT
>JAULBS010151249.1:0-12126 GCA_032355785.1 Symmetromphalus regularis
TTTTTAAATGTCAAAAAAATCGACTCGACATGGAATTCCCTATACCATGGGTCAGTTAAAATGTCTTGCGTGATATGAAAACTAGATATAGAATAACAAATATATTAAGTTTCATTCATAATCAAGATTTAGACCACAAAGCCCATTAAATTCCATGGGACTATGTATTTAAGATGTGGGTGGAATCGAAATGATTCCACCACACCCTCGCCGATAATACACCATCTCTCGCATTTCACCAAAATACGACGTTCTGACCCACTGATATTTCAAACACTAATCTTCAGTGTTACGGTTTGACTGACGTTTGGAAATATGTGAAGCACAATACAAACACTAGAGAGAATAATCGAATATAACTCATTTACATGTAAGTGATGCGAAAATCCGCCTCTAGGCTCTACTTGTGAACCATTAATTATAGAATTGACTCGCTTGTAGAACTGGGGTAAAAAATAAATGTACGTTGATCTACAATGCAACGAACGGACCAATAGTAGCAAAGCTTTCTTGTATAACAGCTTATTCTATTACAAGTCTACTTATTGGTGGATCTGTGAGCTAATTAGTAAATTTTAATTAATACGTTTAGGTTATGCAGAAAAGTTGCGTATGTCATTTTATGTGAGATGTTTAAGTTACACCGTCACACCATGTAAAGATTAAAACGGTTGGCAATACTAGGAAGCCTATTTGACCCACGAATGTTCAAACCGCATAACTATCCATTTTCAATTATAGTGTAATAAGAACCTTGTTAAAAACTGTATTTCTCCACAAGACAGAAAGCACAGGATGTTTTACAACGTAGTAACAGTTTGAATTCATAAGTGTGTGAAGATGAAAATTACCAGAAGAAGTGATGTATCATTTTCAGAAGGTAAGATCGTTATACATTATCCCACTAACATAAAGCCAGTCTTCTGAGATTGGCAGCCTTCCTATAGACGGTCAAGGAAGGGTGAAATTGTTTTGTGTCTTTCCCATATTTAACTAGAGGTTTTCATCTGAAAAAGGACCAACCACCTCACTGTGAGCAATTACTGTATATCAACTTTATTCCATCCATTGAAAATATTTTAGTGTCTCCAATAATTTAACATTATAATAAAATACAAATGTATTTTTTTAAATATAATTTCGGTCAATTTTAAATCAAGAATTCTAGTAAGGTTTTATTTTACGTTTTAGAACTCCCCCTTTGGCTATTTTTAATTTCTAAATTATTCCAAAATCTAAAACACAAGCACTAAGTCAAACATATGTTTATTATAACAGATTACGGTTGAGATACATGATTATTATAACAGATTATGTTTACATTATTTAATTACTTTCAAAATGTTCCATATCTTTTAAAATAACTGTTTTATGAGTCTCTGCAAACTTGAATTTATAACATTCTTACAAAAATAATAATCATATAAATGATTTTACGAGTACTTGTAAATGTTTTATTTCAGAACTGATCATCGTTTAGGTAAACTCCAACAAATCAGTTTTTGTTATTCTTTGTAATCTAAACACAACTACTAAATAGGTCATTTTTTATTTAATCTTTGTACTTCAATAACAGAAAATGAATGTGGAAAGGAGTTTAACAAAACTAAAAAAAATATTTGTACAGTTTAAATTCGATAAATGTAAAAAATTACTCTGTCAAACATTTCCATCAATTTATCTATCCGTTTTATTTTCACATCATGCATTTTATTTTATTACTATTATCCTTTCCAACCAATGGTCCACAACTGGTTCATCAAATTCCGTGGTATGTGCTGTCCTGTCTGTGAGACGGTACATATTTAAAAGAACCCTTGCTGCTTATCGGAAAGAGTAGTTTAATTGGCGGAGTGGGTTTCCTCTAAATAAATATGTCAAAATGACCGTATGTTTGACGTTCAATAGCCGATGATACGATAAAAATCAATGTGCTTTAGAGGCGTCGTTAAATAAAACAAACTTTATTTTGATTTTGTTAAAAAGAGTACTCAGAGTTAATAAATGTCATACTTCGCAATATTTACATAATTATATCGGTGATAAACAACTACAAATTAACCGAATCCTACAAACGTAATAGCCTGATTAAGTCCACAATTATATACAAATGTCGTGGTATGTGCTGTCTTGTAGGAGAGCACGCGTAAACTGGTTAATTGATCTTTACATCCCTAATTTAAACTAGTCAAACTTGCTTTTAATTTCATAACAGCCACATATTATAAAAGGTACTTTCAACAGCAAATAAATGTCAAGTATTTTAAAATACACACACACTATGTTCAATTACAAAGTAAAATATTCTAACTCCATGGGTGACTTTAATAGATATTCTATCAAATTTTACTAGTTTCCATCATAGTTTACACGAATTTGTACAATTTAACAAATATATACATCAAGTCAGAACTGTATTAAATCAAAACTATTCCAGTGATAAATTAAAGTGAAATGAATTATATGTCGGTATGATCATTTGAAATAACTATTTTATTCGTTAGCACTTTGTCCCATGATCACACTAAGTGTATCAATTATAAATCATTACTCTCTATATTTCACATCAAAGCCATTGAAGTAGAATAACACTCAAATCACCAAGCTCTTATTATATATGCAAGGTGGTGCATTGCCCGTCTATTTCATGTGATACATTTCATCATGATTTTCCGTATGTTAATTAATGACATATATCGTTTTTACTTGTTTGTTCGATCGGACGGAACATACTACAATTAAAAAAAGGCTACCGCGGACAAACAGTGATTAATACCTTTGTGATAACGAAAATAGGATACATTCATTTAACAGTACTTATGCCATGATCAATAGGTGTCATGGTCGCTGGTAAATTGCTGATCCGAATGTATAAGTTGTAGTGGTCCTGAGATCGGCTGGATATTAGCAGTAATGGTGTAGAATATAAATTCGTGTGTAATTGAACTGTGATGAACATATTTCTAAAGGTAATATAGTTTTTTTTATATACTTAAAATGTAAATACAACGACTATAATTGTAATGAAATTCTTATTTTATTATTATTTATATTATTATTATTAATATTATTTGGCTTTATTTGACACTAATAAATTTGTATTAAAAATAAGTTTGGAAATATATTTTTCTTTTGCAGAATACAGCAGATTTCATAATTAAAAAAGATAAAAAGTTTTCAAAAATAATACATCTTAATATTATTCCTACATTTAAGCATGTTACAATGAACTGATAGTTATTTTAACAATACTGAAATGAACAAGCTTCACATCGTCTTCATTCATACCAGAAAACGTAATATGGTTGTACATCATTATAATTTAAAAGCGCAGTATCTTAATATATAATACTGCGAACACAAATTATAATGCTGTACAATATACAGTTATTCATCCCAGGAAGTGTGCATGCAACAAATTGCCCATAGGTTTTATTTACAGTTTTGTGTTGCAAATTCAATGTACTGGGTAGCATCACCAGATCTAGACCTTAATGAACATAGTTAACACTAGGTTCAACGACATCTTGATGACGTTCATCTTGGATTAGTAATTTTTTTTTAAACTGATTTGCTTGGAAATGAAGATGTTTTTCATTGTCTACCTCAATACCGGCTCCCACCCAGAGTGAGTGCTCCTAAGTCTCACCAGTTAGACCTGCCAGTGGGTCACAGCGTGGTATGTGATATCCTGTCTATGGGATAGTGCATATAGACGATCTATGCTGCTTATCGGTAAGTGTAGCTGCATTAATGTGACGGTAGCGGGCGGATGTTAAATTGTACAAAGAAACCATTGATGTTTGTTTTAACCAAAATCGTTCGACAAAGGTTATAATGAAACAAGTTATAGTAACCCGTAAGAGCCATGCCATTTTTAAATGGGACAGGGAAAGATTGTTCAGAAAGGAACGGATCGTTTGTTTTACGACACCCCAGCACATTATTTACTCATGGATTATTAGGTGTCAGGCATCGAGTTTTGCGACTCATGGTCTTTAGAGGAATCCGACTTCGCCGCATAGGTCATGATTTCAGATTGGTAGCAATGAAAGGACACCACATACCACGGCCTTTGATAAACCAGTTGTGGACCACTGGTCGAGATTGTTAACAAGGTCCACTGTATGATGGGTGCCACAGATGTAAGCCCTGCAACCATGACTGTTTTGATTGGTGGATGCAGACCATACGCAGATATTTTGCCTACACATTTTGAATTACATAGTTTTGCAGACATACGATTTTTAATATAATACATTTTTTCTGATTTCAGTGTTATTCTATCCATTCTGGGGGAAATATTTACTGCTATAAGAAAAAGAGTATCCCTACAATGGATTTTCTTTCCTGTTTTAACATTTAACCTCAGTCCTGAGCACACGGTCCACACAACGTATTAATGTAATTCTTTCTTTTGTTTTCAGATCGTGATCTTCTTTCTGGGAATAATAACAGGAGGATGTGAGTAAATTACATTCCTTAATAAACATAGTGTATATTGTGGAATTTAAATATACCTGTACCGATTATCTTCCATTTGACAGTCCTTGTCTTTTTAGCAAGCTATTCGTCGTTAACTACATGGTTTGGCATTTTCCAGAAACTAAACGAGACATATTTCTTAAATTTTCATATTACTTACACGCACACACACACACAGAGAGAGAGAGAGAGAGAGAGAGAGAGAGAGAGAGAGAGAGAGAGAGAGAGAGAGAGAGAGAGAGAGAGAGAGAGAGGGATTTTAATGCAGTTTGACCTACTTGAGCTACTGTTTGCGTTTAAAGGGGAAAACACCAGTTTTATAAATTGTATATGGAGGTTACACCCCAGGGATCCTGATAGGTCATGAATTCTACTTTAAAAATAATTTGTGTAAATTAGACACTTCGAACTGGCCAGTTGGATAAAAGCACGAAAATAAATGAATTAGCCACTCCCTCTGATTGATTGATTGGTATTTCGTAATGTTACATGTAGATATTTTCTATCAAGACAAGACTAAAATAAGGCTGCAATAATAACTGAAAATATTTCCCACGCATTTATTATCTTGAGTACTCTATTTGACAGCCTTGCCTCAAGGGCACTTGATAAAAGGTTGCACACCACTATTGTATCAACGTTTCCGGTCTAGAGCATCGCCATGAGCGAAACAGTTGTGTGGTCGGTCTACCCAGCCATTGATCCGCCATGTTTGTTATTACTGTAATGATCACTACAAACATAATGGCCAAATTATTACTGTGCACTCACTGCCCACTCAAATTATAATGAGGTACAATCAAACTTTGAGGGAGTGGGATGTCGCTCAAGCGTTAGCGTGTCCGCCTGTGAAGCGGTCGGCCATCGGATCGATCCTTCTCGGTAGACCTATTTGCATTTTAGGCTATTTTTCGTTCCAAAGGCCATGGTATGTACTGTCCTGTCTGTGGGAAAGTGCATATAAAAGACACCTTGCTGCTTATCAGAAAGAGTATACTTTGTGGAGGCAGCGGGATTCCTTTGAAGAAATATGTCAGAATGACAGTATGTTTGACGTCCAATAGCCGATGATAAGATAAAAATGAATGTGCTCTAGAGGCGTCGTTAAAAAAAAAAAAAATACTTTGTCATACTTTGAAGATTATTCTACAAGACGTTTGGTTGTTTCTACTTATTTTCGTGCTCATATCCAATTAAGGTTCAAGCACGCTATCCTGGGAACACAGTTTAGCTTCCTCTTCAGAACACACGTTAGTATTAGTAGAGGTGATGAAACCCGCTGCCCCCACAATACTGTAGCTATTCTTACTGAAATGTTAAATAATTATGTAGTAGTGTGAGAATAACGTGCTCTTACTGGCAGTAACTAGTGGAAATTTCCCTATTAGCTCAGTTAGTAGAGCGCTGGACTCAAACTGAGAGCCATGGTTCGAATACCATCAGTGGAGGTTGAGATTTTTCTGTTTCATTTGGAGCCGACGTAGAGAACAAGTATGTTCTTAAATCAAGAACATGATTAAAACCTTGTCAGAACCTATAACAGCTTAACTATCCGTGACCCACAGCTCCGAGACGTAACATCAGTAGTGGGGGAGTATGCAGTAGTGTTAGAATAACATTCGTCTTTAGAATCAAGTCTTCAGGTCAAGTCTAAAGTGGGAATTTCATTATTAGCTCAGTTGGAAGACCGCTGGACTTTCAAACTTAATAATTAAGTGTGAAATGTAATACATATTTTAATTATTTACCTATTTCCGAATTTTTTATTATTTCCCTATGGAATAATAATTTTCATGTAAATAAATTGCTTTAATTTATAATAACTTGTTCTGTATATGTAATTTAGAATAATATGCTCTAGAGAGTGCAATATATTTCAGTACAAATATATTATTGGAAGGGTTCTCGTATTGATAACTATGATAGTGCCTCTTTAAGTTAGAACCATGTAATTCTTGGGTCGCAATTTGTAATTTTAAATTTACTTGCCGTCAGGTACATAGGGATCTGCAGCTAATTATTTCTTTAAGGGTTTATTGTTGTTTGTGGTTTTTTGTGGGGTTTTGTGTTTTTTATGATACCGCCGTGTTAATCATCGGTTATTGGATGTCAAACATTTAGTAATGTCAGTCCGCTTATGACGTGTTTTGAACCATGGTCTTCAGCTTGAGAGTCAGATATCCTACCATTGGATCGTTGATGCTCACTATCCAATTCTAAAGACGAATGGTATTCTGTCAGGTTATGTTGCCATGATCATCATGAATGGACAGTAATAGTTCAATTCTAAAGACGAATGGTATTCTGTCAGGTTATGTTGCCATGATCATCCTGAATGGACAGTAATAGTTCAATTCTAAACACGAATGATATTCTGTCAGGACATGTTCCCGTGCACATCCTGGGTGGACAGTAACAGGTCAATTCTAAAGACGAATGGTCTTCTGTCAGGTTATGTTGACATAAATATACTGAATGGGCAATCATTGTCCAGTTCTAAAGACGTGACATTTTGGCCGGGACTCGTAATTCCAAATTCACTTGCTGTCATAGACAAATAGGATGGCGAGTCATTATTCAACTGAACGGTAACTGAATTACACATGTAGCCTCCGTCTAACAAAACGATACTGGATTGGATCGATCTTGAGACTTTATTGATGGCATATTTTACTTCAAATGTACTTCTTTCGTGAGCGGATGCTATAAAGGCGACCTCAGGTCATTTGTTGCTAATCCAATTGACCCTTCATGAGAGCAGTATGTAGCTCAAATGGTAGCTTGTCCGCCTGTAAACCGATCGGTTGTCGGATCGATCCTTTTCAGTGGACACATTTGCAGTTTGTGCTATTTTCAGTTCCAACCAGTGGTCCACAACTGGTTCATCAAAGGCCGTGGTATGTCCTGCATATAAAATACCCCTTACTGCTTATTGGAAAGAGTAACCTATATGGCGGCAGCGGGTTTCCTCTAAAGAAATATGTCAGAATGACCATATTATTGACGTCCAATAGCCGATGATAAGATAAAAATCAATGTGCTCTAAAGGCGTCGTTAAATAGAAATAAAATTTAAATTATTTTACTGCTAATGTACTCCTTTGGCGAGCTGATGCTATAAAGTAGGGGGGAACCGATATACCGGTATACCAGTATATTGCGATACTTGCCGAGCGCAATACATACCGCGATATGGTTTCGTGTATCATGATATATCTACCTAATGAGTATCCATCTTATAAAACCTATGACTATTACAGTAAAGTTATAAAAATAAAAGTTAAACTTATTTGAAACATAAATCTATTGTGTCTATATCTCTTTTTTCATCAGAAACTGGTACAGGTCTGTCTGCCTGAGATACGTTTAGTAATTAGTATGATAGTATCAAAATATGACTTTATCACATCTTAGTAATTAATCAAACAGTATTGCGATATGTATTGCAATATGGGTTTGCTGTATCGCAATATATCGCAATACGGTTTTGACCGTATCGTGTCCCTCCTACTATAATGGCGAATCGGGTTAATTGTTGCTAATCGCACTCACCCGTTATGGGCGTACATAGGATATTGAAAAGGGGGAGTTCGAGGTTTACGTGAAGTCAAGCTTTGCTATGTTTGCGAAAATCTTACAATAGTGGCCTATGTTTTATGTATTTTAGCTTGATTTCAGGTTCAAATATTGGGCATATATTTCTATGTTGAATAAATATAATAATGTCAAATATCATTGTCAGATAACTTAAATTATAAAAAAAGCGAACCCGTCGAACCCCCTATGTACACCCATGCATGAAACCATATCATGGTGTGTATTGCATTCGGCAAATATTGCAATATACCAGTATATAGTTGCAGCCCTAATTTTGAGCAGGATTTAGCTTTGTTGATAGTTCATTCACTTGAGATGTTTCGGTCATAGGATCAAACCCTCTCAGTGGCCTCATTCTATGATTAGGTTTATTTCTATTCTACATGGGCGTAAATGCCGGGGGGGGGACACATTACCCCCACTTTTCTGATTGGGGGAGGGGCTATATAATTATCCCCCCCCCACTATTTGCTTAGAAAAACTTAAAATTTCAGTGAAATTAAAATTAAAATGCCTAAATAATAATCTTAACCAGTATTTCCCTTTATTGTATCAATGTAACACTTAACCATGTCGTCTTAGCACAAATATACCGAAGTACAAAAGTGGTCTATAATGTTGGGAGGGGGGATGGGGGGAGCAGTGGGATGGTCTGTCCCCCCAACTTTTTGGATACGGGTATGTTCCGTCCCCACCACTTTCAGGAATGGATTTTCGCCCTTGCTATTCAACCAGTACCCAACGACTGGTAAATCAAAGGCTGTGGTAAGTCCTGTCTCTGGGGAAGTGCATATAAAAGATCCCTTGTTGCTAATGAAAGAAAGAAAAAAAACGGTCTCTGTGACACAGTGATTAGGCTATTGGATTTGGCTGGTAGGTACTGAGATCAAATCTCAGTTGAGGCTTGGGATTTTTAATCCCAGTATCGGCTCCAACCCAGAGTGAGTGCTCCACAAGGCTCAGTGGGTAGGTGTATACCACTTACACCAACCAGTGGTCCACAACTGCTTCATGAAAGGTATTGGTATGTGCTATCCTGTCTGTGGGATAGTACATATAAAAAGTCCCTTGCTGCTTATCAATAAAGAGTATCCACATTACTGTGGCAGCAGCGGGTTTCGTCCCTCCTACTAACACTAACCTCTGTCCTGGAGAGGCAGCACAGGAAGATCAGTAGTGTGCTGAGTTGGAGCCGATAATGAGATTAAAAATCACATGCCTTGACTGAGATTCAAACCTGGTATCTATCAACCACTGCTACCGGGGTTCTACTGGTTCTGGATCTGCTCCAGAAAATCCTGTATATATAACATAATAGTGCCGGTTTCTTGACAGCGTACCAGGGGTTGTATCTGTTTGGGGAAGAAAGAAACATCTGCCATGATAAGACAGCATCTGAGTTAGCAAATAAAGGAGAAGTGTTGATATGTTGAAGATTCTCACAGCTGTATGTAGGTGTCTGTGAAATAGTAGTACATCTGAAAATAGGTCTTAGACCACCACAAATAATGCTGTATTCCAAAGTAAAGTTTGTTTTATTTAACGACGCCTCTTATTTGTATCTTATCATCGGCTATTGGTCGTCAAACATATGGTCATTCTGACTTATTTATTTAGAGGAAACCTGCTGCTGCCACATAGGCTACTCTTTCCAGTAAGCACTTTCCTATGTATCAACAAGTAATAGGTTCATCTGGATGAAACAGTCAAATATCGGATGACAGTATTTCTGTCACTGTGTATCAACAAGTAATAATGTAGGTCAGAATATTTTTATTATTTGTTTCGTTAACCTGCCGACCCTATATTTGGCTAAATTAAAATAAAAGTAAAAGTGAAAATTCACACTTATTTTATTTCTGCTGACTTTCATGAAGGTTAGAAAAGAAGAAAAAAAACTAAAAACACATGCATACTATATTTTAACTACTATAGGCAATATGGGTGCACTGCCCAGGCTTTAAACAAAAACATTAAATTTACACTTTGAAATTTACTCCTTTATGAAATTACAAGGTTTGCCTTTGCTTCCATAGAAAATCACTGGTTATCTCCCTTCTCATAGTGGGTGAATATAGAAGTATGCAGGCATATGATCAATTAAATGAGTAATACTAGTAAAATTAATTTTATATCAAATTTTATTTTCCCTTCCCAAGACATTTTGTGACTTTTATTTATTTATTTTATTTTTCCTCTCTCCGACACTATTTTTTGCGGGCCTATTTTTGAGAAAATAAAAATTAAAAAACTCTGGCCTTAATTAGAATAAAAATATTGACATTCATACTGAATATAGGTTAACAGGTGTTAACAGGAGGTGGTGACTTCAGTAATTACATTATTTAAACTGATGAAAAAACTCAATTAGTCCACTCCTGGGAGTTGATCCTGTGACCTTTCACATCTCATGCAGACTACTAATATTTCTGTTTAGATGGGAGCCATGCAACATTTATTTGTTGTAAGAGTTCTAAAAGATTTGGGATGTAAAGGGACCCTAACTGACTCTAGAAACCTGGGGCTGTTTTTATCAAGGAGTTGAAGTTAAAGTAAAGTGATTTCAGTCTAATATTTCTTATGTTCATTTATAAATAATGGCCCCCGACTAAGTAAATCAAATGTGGGATGAAATAGGGAGCACTAATTAAAATACCTACCAATCTTATTTAATTACTATGACAATCTCCAGTGCCATAGCCAGAGGGTGTGAAGCGTGGATGTTTTCTTTCATTTTGATGGTCAGAATGGCTCAATTTTAAGAGGTTTGACGATAACGATGGTCTACCATTCAGGGAATCTTTTCTGTGTGGGAGAACAGATTTTATTGTATTCGAGGGGGCATGTGTTGGACATAGTCTGTATTCATTGGAAATAGTCTGCATTCATTGGAAAGGTGTTCACATTACTTTCATGTCGAAATAAAACATTTTTTAAAGTAGATTTGTATAGTTTTATAACCATGGTTGAAAAAACCAATGCTGGCTACAGTACTAATTTCAAGCAAAATTCCATTACCTTTCAGCAAAGGACAGACACCTCACTGTTTTAAAATCTACATCTTAAGAAGAATTTTGTGGGAAAGGAAACATAACAAGCATACAGTACTAATTAGGGCTAATTTGCTATTTAATTGTTCTAAACATTCTATCATTGGTCAAAATATAAAATGTAGGGTATTGATTGCTCTGTATAATATGATAATTGTAATTCCAAACAGTGACATCTGGAGAGTACTAAATGTTTCATAAGACTGAGTCATCTGTAAAAGTACGCTATCTGGCTTTGAAATAACTAATTTTATTAAGTTCATTTTAAGTCCTTTTGATTTTTTTCATTACTGGTCAACTTAAGAGTATTTTAACAGAAATGGAATGAAAATAAAACAAAATTTTGGTCTGTTTTTATTTATGTTTTATCCATATTAAAACTAACAATATTTGCAGGATAAAATCAAAATGGAAAACTTGATAATTAACATATTTTATCAAATTTCACCAAAGACCTGTTTAATTTTTAGATTATTGCTTTAACTTTAAGCTGGTTACAAATACTACAAGCAGCAAAGTCTAAATATAATTTTTTGTCAAAAAGTTGAATTTTTATTTTATTCCATGTGATGACTTGGCATTTTGATAAAAAACTTAATTTAAAAAAAGGTTTTTCCAAATGCGAAAAAACTAAAGGAAAGGAATGTTTGTTTAATGACACCCCAGCACCAGGACTGGATTTATAAAGAAGCCTCCCAGACTAAGGACTGGATTTATAAAGAAGCCTCCCAGACTAAGGATTGGATTTATAAAGAGGTCTCCCAGACTAAGGACTGTGTTTATAAAGAAGCCTCCCAGACTAAGGACTGTGTTTATAGAGAAGCCTCCCAGACTAAGGACTGGATTTATAAAGAGGCCTCCCAGACTAAGGACTGGATTTATAAAGTGGCCTCCCAGTGATTATAATTTTTTTTTAATAATTATAAAGTTAGGTCTATTCATTCATTTTAGTACATTTTTATTTGTCATGTATTTCAATTTCTATGTTGAGGGGC
>JAULBS010151259.1:0-12126 GCA_032355785.1 Symmetromphalus regularis
TAAGAGGAGAGAGAGAGAGAGAGAAAGACAGAAAGAGAGAGAGAGAGAGGAGGAGAAGGAGGAGGGAGAGATAATATCGTTTTATACCAGTCTATTGTCTAATGCAAAATACATAGGAATGATTGTTTAATTACACCCAATCAGGAATAACATTGCAAAACTAATTATATTAACATTGCTTTTCCATAGCCGCAAGACATATTTAATACGATCTTTTCTTCAGACAGAATAAAACATATTAAGACGAGCTCTGATCTACTAGTCGTGGAAACCTGGTAGATTAAGAGACAGCCAGTAGCATTTTTATAGAGGTATCCATAAGAACCTTCTTTTAAATAATAATTAAAACCAGTTCATCGATTATCGTGACTGCCACCGGAGTTACACTGTAGAATACTTTTTGCTTATAAATTGTTGTATTTTTAGTCTCTACGGAAAAAGAAATACCGGTACTTAAAATTTAGTTTTGCTTTGAATATCCATGTTCGGGCATTCGTTAAGACTACTCGTCATTCCGTTACACATATGGCGGCAAGGGATTAAACTATAAACATATAATAATATACCATATATATGGAGGCAATAACCACTAAATTATCAAAATAAAAACATTATAGATACAGCGAACGTTATTTAAGACTAAAAAGAAGCTATTTAATAAAACAATCTCAACAACAGAAGGGAAGTAACTCTTAATTTACTACTATGCATTTACCAACAATTATTTTAATACAGAGATTCACTCCAAAAGTCTTAAATGACTGAGTTTCTTTGAATTTTAATTTATTTTTATATTTATTTAACGACCTTCCATCCCAGGATTAAAAAATATATATCGACTATTGGGGGTCATACAGTGGCCACTTCAACATACGTTTTAACCATATATACGCATAAATCAAACCATAAATAGTATAAAGTATATACTACATAAACATATTTGAAACACAAATAATAATGAAGACTATGGTAAATAAAACCGAAACAACTTCAATATATTATTGATTAAAAATAATTTATTATCAAAATTAGTTTCTTTTAAAAACGTAAAAATAAGTTGTGGGCGGAATTGAAATGATTCCACCACACCCTCCTTACCAAATAAACCATCTCTATTGGGCTCAATGTTATGACAATCCACCAAAATATGACGCAGTACACTGACACAAATCACATTGAAGTGGATCAGTGAGGAGACGAGCTCCTTAAAATGAAGTTTGTTCGCACCCACATTGTTCCAGTCAGCATGCCAGTTAGACAAAATATATTTAAGATTGGTACGAAGCAAATTCAAAGCAGCCTTAGCAGCTAGGTCTGCCTTTTCATTGCTCCTAATACCAATATGTTTCTTTCAAAGCCTTAATGAAGGTTTTTTTTCGTACGTTCTTTGTGATGTTCCGCATCTGGTGTAACAGATACCGTGGTTTGTGCTTTCCTATCTATGTGAAAGCGTATATAAAAATTACTTGCTGGTAGTCCGAAGCGTAGCCTATGTGGCCATAACGGGTTTCCTCGCCAATGTGCTGGGATGTGGTTTAACAAACAATGCATTTTTTTTCTCTTTATTTATTCCTGTTTTCATTCTTTTTTTCTCTCTCGTTCTATCTGTCTTTTTTCTTCATCTCTTTCTTTTTTATTCCTTATCACTTATATGTCAATAGTAAGTATTATTTCTCAAAGTTTTAAAATTTGCATAGAATACTAATTCAAAAAACAAACCTCATGCATTGCATATACACTGACACAAGAGATTATTTAAACTTAATGATTATTCGAAATCTTTCCTGGAAACAAATCATCTGGAAGTTACAAGAGTATCCAATGATGTGTGTCTGAGCTTTAATTGGATCCAGACACGTAAACAAATTATAAAATAGGTTTGTTACACCATTTGATTAAGAGTATATTTTGTTGTTTCAGTACCGGCGCAGCCATTTAAATATTGGATGGGGCAAGACTGAATAGGGACGGTACTTGAAGGGCACGTACAATGTAATAAATGTAAATATTGTCACAAAAAAGGGCGCCGCAGATTATAGGGGGGAGCCAATACTTCCTTGCCCCCTCCCCCGGCTGCGCAAGCCCTATGTTTCTATCATCTTTGTGAAAATACAGGACTGATGAATGCTTGAATACACAATATTCTCAAAAAGGTAGTGTCTACATAAATATTTATCACATACATTTAATATATCACGATTGTGTTCACCTCAACATCAACTTGTATTTTATGATTATAACGTCTATTTATGTATTCTGCGCTCTTAAATTCCACCACATTAACTCGGATATCCTGTTGTCTCCAACAACCTCCTCTATCACGCTGTAGTTAGGTCGCGTGACTTACTTGAACTTCTTTTCGTGATATTGCCGTTAGGTTTCAAGCACGCTGTCTGGGTACACAAATCAGTTTCCTGTGTTCAAATGCTAATTTTAATAGGCGAGAGAAATCCCACTATCATCATACAATGTGACTACTTTTATTGATACTAATAGTATAAACCATGTTCTTTTTTATACAGGTTTTTAAAGACTTGTCATTTCAAGTAATTATGTTGTTTCTCACAGAACTTTGTGAAATATCCACTTTACGTTGGCGCCAAATGATGATCTAACCACTGAGTCTGCGCCACCTATGACAGAGGTTAGTGTTAATATGAGAGACAGCAAGGGATAATTTATAGACACCATGCCACAGATAGGAGAGCACAAACTACGGTCTTTGATAAACCATGTGGACCATGTGTCTATATAAGTGGTGTACGCCTACCCATTGGTACCGAGATTTGATCCCAGTACTTATCAGCCGAGAGTATGATAGCTTAAACAATACGCCAGCAAGGCCGGTTTCCAGAATAAAGGTTCTTGAAAATCTTATATCCTGGTTCGTTTATTCGCACCACTGTGTGTAATATATAGTCCGGTTAGAAAGAGTGCCTTTTAATGGTTATAGTGAGATTGAGTGTGAATCTGAGACTACTACTTGTTGTATACTCTACAGCTGTGGTCTTTCCTCTCCAACGTTTGTTTCCTGCTAATAACTAAAAAAAATCTGGATTAGTTTGTGCGTTCATACGCGAATAATCGAACTAAAGAAAACATTACTTTGGAGGGTCATAGTTAAATATTTTGATATTAATATTTATTCATTATTTTAAATTCTCATAAAATGTGTTCGTTCAAAAGGCATTTGTTGTCATATTTGGAATTTTTAAAATTTATAAAGTGAATGTTATTAAAAATAAATAGTGGTGTACAAACTCAATGCACTACGACAGCAGTAGGTTTGTCAGAATCGAAAACAGTGAAAGAATATTTACAAATAGAGCACATTATATTTTCAGTTTTATTACAATATCGTTTTACTACGCGTTGTCTTGGTTTTCACGCTGCGAAGCTGACCCCAAATTGATTCAAACTAAAGTTAGCACATCGTTCTTTAAACTCTGCAGTGAATGCCCAGGGAAACTTTACATACCCGATGTCCATTTGATTTTTGTCAAGGTGATGACGATAGACTGATATAAAGGAATGGTGGACTTTATACGTCACGACATATTAGTCATATACAAATATATATTCATTGAAACACGTTAAATTCTGAGAATAATGGTCTTTTTTTATAATAGTATCGTCCCTCATAAAAATAAAAAAAGGAAAGGATTGTTTTTTTTAACGACATGTCGGCTATTTAACGTCTATTAAGAGTTAGACTTGTGTTTTGTGACTTGCTTTTTTTTTTTTTGAGGAAAAAGCTGGGGTGAGGTGGGGAGAAGAGTCGGATTAATAGCAAGGGATCTTTTATATATGCGTTTTCCAATCAGAGATTCAGATATACTTTTTAATTGCAACAAATGTTCTGAATTTGTACATATTTCTTCTTCGTATGCTGCTACTTTCTTCTTTTATTTATTAATTTGTTTATTTATTTATTATTTTTAATTATTACATTTTTATTTTTATTTTTTTATTTATTCATTTTTTTATTATTTTTTTATTATATTTTTGTTTGGTGGTGAGGGGTGGAGATGGGGAGCAAAACTATTTATATATGCAGTTCACGTTTTCAACAGACTAAATAAATCCACTCAAATCTGAAATAGTAATATTACTTTCCAATGCTATTAGTAGGGTTTTATGAGATTTTAAAAAACATTTTATGCCAATAGTAAATGTATAGGTATAATGTTTTCCCAAGATCACGATTTGATTGCTTTAATAAAGCACAATTAAACCGAAATACCATATTATATTCTACTAATATGATAAAATAAAACCGTATCACGCTGCTCGATCCGAGACAGAATGAGCTACAATGTCCTGAGAGTCAATGTTTAGCTATTAAAACTCCATGATGCAAGCGTCTTAAAATAGCATATCAGTCATAAACTCTCAGTACGGAATAATTTAAATAACAAAGGTTCTTTTGTCGACTTCACTATATTTCCCATCTGCCTATATACAATCCACCCTGCTTGAACAAGCATTCTGTATAACACAAACCTGCATTTGTTAAACAATATTTGTTTCATTGATACATCATTGTTATAACGCATTTTTCTTCATGGTTTTTTTTTTTTTTTTTTCGTTTGTTTGTTTTTGTTTATTTTTATTTTTGTTGATGTTAGGTTTTTTTTTTATTATTTGTATTTATTATTATTATTTATTATTTGTTTATAGTATTATAGAAAATAAATCTCATAATACTATAATCAGTGTGGCGTCTTAAACATATTCTTTTTTAAACGACATAAATAAAAAAAAGTTAAACCTTATTTTTCCCAAATCATCTAATTTAGTATGACGTAACCTATATTAATAAGTCACATCCTTTTAGAGGCCATCTATTATTTTAAATAAAATTAATAGACTGGACCTGGTAGCGCGGTAGTTATGCTATCGATGTCACAATTAGTAGGTATCTCGATCAAATGGAGACATGGGATTTTTAATCTTGATACCGACTCGAACCCAAAGTGAGTGATCCGCAAGGCTACTACTTGTACAGACAGTGGTCCATAACTGGTTTATAAAAGGCCGTGGTGTGTGCTTTCCTGTCTGTGGGAAAGCGCATTTAAAAGATTCCATGCTGCTGATAGGAAAGAATAGCCTATATGGCGGTAACTGGTTTCCTCTAAAGATCATGGGTCGCAAAAATCTATATCTCTGACATCTAATATCCAGTGAATAAAAAATCTGTTTAACAAACAATCCTTTCCAGTAAAGTTAATAATGAACTTTTGATCTTTTAATACTATAAATCCTAATTGGAGATGGTCATAGCTCACCGGTGAAGCCCACGACTGAGATATGGTAGGTCGTCTGATCGATCCAGCTCAACGGATTCACTATTCGTCGTTCCAGCTACTGATCGACAACTAGAAGACTAAAAGCTGTTATATGCGATGTCCTGTCATTGTGAATTCATATACAATATAAAATAGAATGGTAGGGGGAGAGGTGGTGCAGCGTACACTGTTTGCCACTTAAACCAAGTTTCATCCATTAATAACTGCGAAAGAAAAGTTTGTTTTATTTAACGACCCCTCTAGAGCACATTGATTTTTATCTTATCATCGGCTATTGAGCGTCAATCATATTATGGTCATTCTGACATATTTATTTAGAGGAAACCCGAGCCGCCACACACACTACTCTTTGCGATAAGTAGCAAGGGGTATTTTATATGCACTTTCTCACAGACAGGACAGCACATGCCACGGCCTTTGATGAACCAGTTATAGACCATTGGTTTGAAAGGAAAATAGCTCAAACTGCAAAAGGGTCCACTGAGAAGGATCGATCCGACGATCGACAGCTTCACAGGCAGACACGCTAAAGTTTTTAATTACTGCAATAACATCTTAAAATTTTGAGATAGTAATAGTGAAAATTAACATCATTAATTAAACATTATATCTAAAAATCTCTGTACATTTTATTATCAACTAATGACTATATTTCTCCTTAATAGTATTAAAAAGTGACGTAACGTGACTTTCCATTAATGTTACATTGCCCTGACATATTTATTTATACATTTTATTTTAAATTGTGCATATCAGATGTGAATGTCAACTTTTAAAGCTGCTGAACAAGTGGTATTGTAATGACAGAATCATTAAAATCGGACCACAAAACCGGAACAACGTCACAAAACCATGGGATACTCAAATTAAATCTGCGCGCAGTTTTATCGGATCTTTAGTTTACAAATGATGAGATTATTTATTATTCATACCATTAAACTGAGGACTAAAGCGGAAGCACTGAAGTACAAAGCTGGATGATCTTTTGAAACAAATCATTACGATATGTATTAATGCAATAATAAAAGTTTTACGATTAGAGAGACTCCGTGTATAAATACACCGCGGAGGGTTTTCACTGGTTCATTCAATTGGTTCTCCTTGAACTTGAACTTGGCCCAGTAGTCGTTTGCAGAAATAAGGACCTGAGTAGAAATTAGGACCACAGCTAGAAAATATGAAGGTATGTGTACAAAGTGACAAATCTTTATTGTCATAAGCTGTTTAATCTAAATACTGATTTAGTTTGGATTGGGATTGTTTGGGGTTTTTTTACATTTTTAAATAATTGATTATGTTTTATTGTAATAAAACATACACGCATTTTACTAGACCATGCAAATAAAATTATGACGGACAGACAATTACTAATAACATAATAAAAGTATTGAAAAATAAAACATCATAATTATAATATAAATATATATATTTTCATTTCTTCTATAGAGCATTTCTAAAAGGATTTTAAAAAAGATTTTTGTAACATCATTTAATGATTACTTTATTACAAATTAAACGAAGTTGCTAATGCATGTATGTCTTTAGGACAAGTTAAAATAATACAATTAATTTTTTTAAATCTTAATTGGATATAAGCACGAAAATAAAACCAACCAACCAACAGTAATGACAACTTTACTCTCTATATTTATTGATAATTATATTGTGTAATTATTATACATTTGCCAATATTTGAATCCCTTACCATCCAATCCTCCAAAAACAATCTTTGTTGGCACGTGATTATAAAGTGTCTAGCTCTTGTCCTAATTTGTATTGCATCGTATTAAAATACATATATTTTAATTTGACGCGTATAATATTCAATTGTATCTTATTTAAACCCGATCAAAGTAGTACCAATAAAAATTCATATTTGAGGATATTGCCCTTCATAATTTTATTTACATTTCCTTTTCTGAACATCAGAAATTTTGCGACTTGAGGTTCGGCGTAAAAGACGAAATCATACCCATGCGTTGTTTGTTAATTTTGTTGGTGGAGCTTTTCTTCTTCTTTTTCTTCATGATTTACAATATATATATGTCTGGATTAAAAAGACGACGTTTTGAAAACTGAATGATTAATTTAGTTTTTATCAAACCTGTACATATATTTTTGTAAAAGTTTGCATTCAATGTCATCATTATATCCAGATATAAAACCAATAAAATGTTTTATTTCAGGTAAAATTATTTACGGGATCATATAATAGCGCCAAAGGAAAATAAACGAGTGATACAATTGTGCAGTGACACCACTGAAAACCAGCATATAAAAATCAAAAACAATCTGCTTACAGTTGGATTAACCAATATTTTAGATAATACATCATTACAGATATTTATACAAACGTTATGTGAATAGTAACTATTTAGAAATATAAATTGTAATACATCACTTCAAGATTACTGGAAACTCATATCTCTGTTCATATCCAAGGGATGTTTGACCTAAATGGTGCCTACATGTCTTTTTACTTGTCAAAATAAATGTGGTGTTGGCGATTAAATTAATTTTCTTCTTCTATATTCGCAGATCTCGGTTCTGTTAGTGGGAGCTTTGTGCTCTGTTGTTTCTGGATCAGGCTACAAAGATCCTCATGGCCCTTTCTCTGCTGGAGGCGTACTGGGAGCAGGCTCCTTTTCCCAATTTGGGTCCCTAGGAAGCAACTACAATCCATACAATCCAAACAAGCCATATGGATACAAGTCTAACAGGTACAACCCATACAAACCACTAGGCTACAAACCAACGCTGTACAGGCCATATAGCTACAAGCCAGATAGCTACAAGCCAGATAGCTACAAGCCAAACAGCTACAAGCCAGACAGCTATGAACCTTACAAGCCAACCTACCCTAACTATAAACCATCTTATCCTCCCAAGAATGATTATCCACACGATAACTATAAGCCTTCCGCGTATCCTCAGAAGCCATATTACAAGCCAAACGATTATCCTCACGACAGTTACAAGCCATCTTACCCTCAGAAGCCATACTACAAGCCTCGTGGTGATTACAAACCAACTTACACTCATGATGACTATAAGCCATCTGGTTACCAACAGAAGCCATACAACAAACCGTCTGGTTACTCCCAAGATAATTACAAGCCATCTTATCCTCGTGACGACTACAAGCCATCTGGTTACCCTCAAAAGCCATACTACAAGCCATCTGGTTACCCTCAAAAGCCATACTACAAACCATCTGGATATCCACGCAAAGATGTCTACACACCAACTAGTTATGATTCTTACAAACCATACGGATACAAGCCTACTAACAACTACCAGCCAAGTTACAAACAATACGGCAGCTACAAACATAGACCACAAGGATACAAGCCCAAACTCGATCGTCAGACCATTTATGCCATAGTTAGCGCAGGTATTCCTGGATACCATAGTTCCTTTCCTGCTGGATATGGTTACAATGCTTATAAAGGACATTAAATGAAAGACGTAAAATATCTACAATGTTCTGGTAGATATGGTTTGAATGCTTATTCTGCTCACACCCTATAACCATACAATGCTCCCACTTATAATAAATGATATTAAATATAAAACATCAGCGGTCTAACTTGTTCTGCTGGTTTGGTATATTTCTTATGCTCTTTTAAACATATCAAACTTGTAAAGGTCCTAAAAATTATAATTAAGCATAATACAAATTGTCAATAGCGATCGAAAACATCTGTGTTGATTATCATTTCAGTGCTTAGAATCTTCCAAATAAATGATCAATATAAATATAAATTATATTAACCAAAATAGTGGTCTAATATTTGATAATTAGAGTTTGGTACAGAATCACATGAAACAATTCAGTAGGTTATAGCAAGGCTAGCAGGAAAGATTGTATGGATACTTAGTACGGTATATTCTGAGGGTTTAGTTATACAAATGGGCTAGTCGCCTTGTTAGAGTACCTTTTTATACTTGAATTTTTGTACTGTGAATATAAAACAATCCAATTTTCGTATAAAAATATTCTTTAAAATATTTGTTTTGGTTGTTTTTTTGTTTGTTTGTTTGTTTGTTGTGTTTGTTTTTGTTTTTTGTTGTTTTAATTTATAATTATTATTTTAAGCAACATTTTCTGTTTTGGATTGGAGCATGCCTCGCCGTTTTGTGAGCCTCCGTGGTCCAGTGGTAGGATACTCAAGCTAAAGACAGTGTCAAAATTACCAAATGTTCGACATCCAATAGCTGATGATTAATAAATCAATGCGCTCTGTGGTGTCGTTAAACAAAACAAAATAAAGCCTCAATGTTTTCGCCTATCCAGGTTGTACACCACCATAGATTTTTGTATGTATTTCAATGTTAGTTTTGTTATAACCAATGTTGAACAATTTCTCACTTTCTCGTGCATAGTCACAAGTCATAACATGCAAATGCACAATGGTTCCAGTTTTATAGTAATTATTGTAATAATGGTACAATGACTGGATCAATAAATCACCATACAGCCAATTTGCATGTTTCACTTTAAAACAATGTTCACCTCTATTGCTGCAGTTTATATTAATTATTGAAAACAGATCTCTAACTTAACAAGACTGTATTAAACAAGACATTTAGATGGTCACGGTCACTAGCGGTGTCATACCTTAAGTTCTTCCTTTGTTTTTGTTTAATTATGTTTTATTATTATATGTATTTCTTTAATTTTGCGTTTACTTTCATTTAATCATTCTGTAAACAATTTTGTTTCGACATTTGTATCGACCAATTCAGTTAATATATTAATACAATACCGGTAACTTTACTCATTACGAGGACAAAGCAAAAGACTGCCCTTCTTTCCCTGACCCCACTTCAGTCATTCATCAAACTTTCTTTTTTTTCCCAATGGAAAGTAACTTTTAAGTAATGACATCTATCCCTATAGTATCTTACCGCCTCTGGAAAAACAGTTAGCTACGGCCCTATTATTCTGGATATGTGTTACGTACCTTGATCCAACTACTGGAGGAGAACCCGGATACGGAGTTAATAAAACTCTGACAATGAGATGACGTCACTTTATTGTTCTGAACGGAGATGAAATTGACAACGCATCGCAGACAAGATGGTATTACGTAACTATTGACTTTGACCCTTCAAATGAAAGCAATTAATATAGTACGGGTAAGTAAGATCTATTTTCAATAATTAATATAAATGAACAGTTTCTATTAAGACCGAGTTTGGTTCTGCACGCTACCAAATCTAATCTCACAGATGGCCACCATGATAACATGAGGTTATAACTGTTAGAAGCAATCGTTCAATCATCATAAAATACTATACAATATTTTAAATAAACGAAATAGGACTACTATCTAACACGAAGCGTCCGCGATAATAATCATTACTAACAAAACAAAACAAAAATGCTAATTTGGCAGGTACCCATAAATGGTTCATTCATAAGTATACTTGACACATTAGCACTAGATAAAATGAAAATGCATAACTTTATGTACAGCTCTAAATTTGAATCATTTGAAGTTAATTTTAACGATGTGCTGCCTATCTTGATTCTAAGTTATTAAGTAAAATTTCGTAAGGTTACCTAACTCGAGTCCACGCTACAAGGGCGAATTTTTAAATTAGCGATTTAAAAAAAATTACTATTATTATTATTTTAATCTTAAAGAATCCGAGGATACTCAGCCCCCACCTCCCCTTACCCCTACCCCCAATGCATTTTTATCAGCTACTGGTTACAGTGATAGTTACTGAAGTAAAATGGAACAATATAAGATAGTAAGGTTAGTCAAGGTCTGGTCTAAACGTTAGATCACAAAAATAGTAACAGTGAGTGTATGAAGTCTAATGTGTAATTCAAAATAGGAGCGGGTGATAGCTCTAGAAGTAGAGCATTCGCTGATGGTGCGATGGTCGTCGTATCGATCCCATTTAGGAGACTCATTGGTCTCTTTCTCGTTCCAGCCAGTTGTTCATAACTAATGAAACCAAGGCTGTAGTATGTGCTATAATCTAGGGTGAAATGCGTACAAAAATCCCTTGTTAATAATCGAAAAGATTAGCCAGTGTGGTGGTAGCGAGTTTCCTTTGTAGACCATGAGTTGCAAACATCGTATATTTGATACATAATAGTCGGTAAAAGTACTGGGGTGTCGTTAAACAAAAAACCCTTTCGTTCTTGTTTAAAACTGGAAATCAATGAACATAACTTGAAGTACAGTGAAAGGTTATAAGACTCTTTTATATTGGATGGGTGAGGAAGAGGAATCCCACCCGACAGGCACTAAATTAGGTGAAAATCCGAGGCTTGCCGAGGATTTTTACCCGATTTTGTGATCCCTAGGGTGGGATTTCCCTATCCACCCCCACACAATATAAAAGAGTCTTTTTCTCTCATTCTTTTCAGAAAAATATAGGTAAAACCGGAGTAAAATTGTAAAAAGTAAGCCATTTTTTAAATAAATATATTTGTTTATTTTAGAGTATATTAATATGAATATAGCATTTTTAAATTCTCAATATAGGAAAATGGCAAACTGTGTTTGCGGATAAAAATGACCGGCAACATTTACAATTCTTCAGTATTTTTGTTTAATGCATTGAAATTACGCTACATTGTGTAAATGTAAATCGTCAATTTACGTTGTTTCACTACTATAGTCTGTTTGCGCTACTCGGAACATGGTTTTTACGATTAATTTATTTTATTTATTTAACGACCCCCCAGCACAAAAGTAAACATCGGCTATTGGGGGTGGTTTTTGACGAATAAAAAACAAAATATATAACTTACCTCATTAATGTTGATATTTATCGAAATAAAAAAAATGTC
>JAULBS010151269.1:0-12126 GCA_032355785.1 Symmetromphalus regularis
ATAATGCAAAAATAGAAACATAAACCAGGCATGAAATAGATATTTTGCACTGGATTCTAGTCCCTGAACTGAAAAAACAAACAAATTTAGGTAGCAGTTAAATACATATATACATGTTAATCAAATCATGGTACATTGGATGAAATTAAATCACAAACCTTAATCATGTGAAATAAGTACAACCACAGCGAAAACTGTTCACCTTCCAAGAGAAACATATCTCTGGGATTGGTTGTGTAATTATTAGATAACTTGAAAACCCATTCTAATTTTACACTGAGACTATTTAGAAATAATACGATGCTCAGATCAGCTGATTTATTTTTCTACAATTTTTGTTTAATAAGTCTGGATGACATTTTGTCCATGACAGAAAAAAACAAAACGTACTGCAATAAGTAATAAAGATCATAGTTTATATAATTCTTATGATAGGCTTATTAAGACATATATAATATTAAATGTATATACAGTCAAGTCCACTTAATTGCATTCCTGGTAATAGCATATTCACATTATTTGCATACTATTCTGCTGCACATTTTTATGCAAATATATACAAAGAATTTCTTATAATTGCATTTGCTTTCTTTGTAATGTCTGGTTCATTGCATAAAAAAAAAGGTAGAAAACTTTTTTTAATTCTGAATTACCCAAAACCATGGTAGATCTTAACATTTTTATCGAAATGACCACAAAGTAAGTGTAACCATATAATATTTTTGCATCTGTTATAGCATTCAGGTTACATGGTGAAAGAATTCTTTATAATTATATTGATTATTTCAGATTTTTGTGATCACTGTTTGATAAATGTACTTTGATTTTATACCAGATAGTACTACTACTTATTAGTACAAGAATAGTAACATGATTTTAAATTGACATTTCACATAAAGGAATAATCCTGTTAATTGCATTTATAACATATTTGGGCAAAATGCCTATGCAATTAAGAGGATTCTACTGTATAAGTATATTTATTATTATTGTTACATGTTTTATCTGTAAAACCATTTCACACACATTTAACAAAAGTTGTACTTGTATTTCCTTTTTTAAATCATTTTTTTACCTGTACTTTGTATAATACTGTATTAATTTAATGTTCTGATATACTTGTAGGTAATTGGGTATAACAACCAGTTATTCCCTTAATGTATCTGCATTGTTCTTTATGATGATAACATCAAAAGGTTAGACAGTGACATAAAAATTTTAAATTCATAGTTTGAAAGGAATAGCAATTACTGCCTTACAGAATCAAATACAGAATTTGCTATTGAGTAAAAAAACTATTAAAAACATACACATTTTATTTAAAACACTTTGCAATAGCATTTCATCAAAATACACATATACACATGTCTGGAGCAATAAACTAAGACTTTTTTTTACATATCGAGGGTTTGGAGCACAATTGCAATACGTTACAAATTTGCAAAATGGAGATTTTCAGCCAAAATTACATTTTATATTATGCTCTTTCTTCTGAGCACACTTGTGATATGTCCTGAAGCTTCCTTCCTATCAAAATAGACGTTTTATATTTGTCCATCAAGACAACTCATGCAAATCTTAAAATGAGATTTTCTCAAAAGTGCTAAAATGGACATGAAGAAATTGTGCTCCAAACCATTGATATGTGTGATATATTGACTTAATTGTAATGAATAAATACAAATTTATAAGTTTTAGGTATTTGGAATGACAATCATAAAGCACAGTGCGTTGCTTAACGGCAGTTATACAGCACCTTCAGCTGAGGTTCTTTGTTAATAGGATAGAACACCCTCAGTGAACACATTCTATGATTGGGGTTTTCCACTCCCAACAACTGATATCTCAAAGGCTGTTATATGTGCTGTCCTGTCTGGAAAAGTGCAGTTTAATGAAAAAAAAAGACATAGCAGGTTTCCTCTAATGAATATATGTAAAAATTACCAAATGTTTGAAATCCAGGAGCTGATAATTAATAAATCAATGTTCTCAAGTGATGTTTTATCTTGTTTTTAAATTTATTTCATTATTAAGTTGCATGTATTGAGAGCATTGACATTCACATAATATACAGTGAGTCTCGCTGGTCCAGTGGTAGAATGAACTCTAAAGCTGATGACAGTGGTTCAAAACCAGTTAGAGGCTGGCTCATACTCAACTTCGTGTAAAAATAACCAAATGTTTGATATCCAATAATCCATGATTAATAAATCAATGTGCTCTGGTAGTGTCATTAAAAAAAAATAAAAAAATAATATATAATCCGTCATGCTAAATGTCATTGAACAATGCAAGAATTTATCATCCACTACATATTGCAGTGACTAAGTCGGACTTTTCAGTACAGTTACGTGGATTATCGTGACAGATAAGCACTTTATTTATGTCAGTGACACAATGGATAATTGTCACTGCTTTTATTTAGTCTTCAGACTACGGAGATTTCACATTTCTGTGTGTGTGGATTTCAGTACACTGTGATCAGAGCACCGTTGATCTCATTATAGAGTGTAATTCCCTATTCATAGCTGTTCACTTATTCATATTGATTTGCATGTCGCCTAAATCATTAAGTGTGCTGTAATTATTATATTATGGGTGCAAGCTATGGCTGACGCAAATCTATAATTGAATCTTGATCAATAGTGTTTATGTCAGTTTGAATGACTTGCACATAGCTTCACATCTAATAGAAATATTAAACATACATAACATGTAATTCATCTGGAGAAAGATTGAGGAAATTTGATAAATGTTATGGAAAGGAGATATTTTCATGTATATTAGATTGGAAAGAAAGGACTGTTTATTTAATAAAACCAGCACATATACTGAACAGCAAAAAAAGAAGCAAATTTAATTTGCAATGTTTGATTGAATAAAAGTTAATCATATTTTGACATTGGCTGTTTTGCTTACTGAAGGTACATGCATGTGCAGAGAAGTGTAAAGCGTTTTTTCATTGAACAGTTATCATGAATTAATTTGTAGTTTAATTTGATTAAACTGGATGTGAAGAAACATTTTCATTTCTTTTGCTGTTTAGTATATGTTTGTGACTTGTGGTCTTAAGAGGAAACCCACTACTATCATCAAGGCTATTCTTTCCAATAAGCAGTATATACACTTTCCCACAGTGGTCCAATGGTAAAACATCGGACTCTCAAGTTGAAGACAGTGATTCAAAACCCATCAGGGGCTGGCTCACACTAGACTACATGTCAAAAAATTATCAAATGTTTGACATCCAATAGCTGATGATTAATAAATCAATGTACTCTAGTGGTGCCGTTAAACAAAAACAAACAATCACATGTCACAGCTTTGCTAAACCAGTTGTGGACAACTGGCTGGTATGTGAAGTAGCTGAAATATGTCCATTATTATTTAAGTGGATCCAGCAGATGACCCATTGCACCTCGGGTGCACACTTTACCTCTTGAGATATGGTCCACTTTGTGTATTAAACTGGAGCCAAGAGTTGGGATTGTATATTGACCAGCATGTCTTTTGTTTACACATGAGAAACAGGGATCAGAATTATCAGACATTTCTGCCAGACCATAAGTCTGTTAGTATGAACTGAAAGTTGCAAGGCATTCTCACCACCATCCAAAAATGATTTAAAAAAAAAATGTTTTTAATAATTTCCCTCTATGTGCAACCAGTTTTACTTAAATATTGTGTACAAATAAACACCAAATAACTACTGTCTAGCAAATAAAAATAACTCAGGATGGGTATACTTCAGGAGTAGTGTGACCATACTTGACCTTACAGTAATGCCTCAGTTGATAGCATTAATTCAGACGGTTAGCTAGATTTCATATATATATATATATATATATATATATATCGAACTTCAGTGCTTGGGGGTACAGCAATTATTGCATTGAATTCCTAGGAATTAAGACGATACTAAAGCAATTTTGAGGACACATCAGGGGCACAATGGCAAATGTGAGTTTCCTTTGGGGCAAGCAGGAAAAAAAGGCACGGCAGTATTTGCTTTTATTAGAAGTGAAATTGAGAGGGCATTGCAGCAAAGGAACAGGATGGCACGGCAAATGCCTCAGTGCATTGGTGAAATTCTACCCCTGTTTGTGTCTCTACTGATTATACTGATATGAGTAATACATATACGTATACATGTGTATGACCTGACTTGACCTAAAACTAATGGTAATTTCTCAATTGGTCCATTGGTGGATGTCACTGTTATTCAAATCTATCTCTTGTTGAGTGCAATAATATGTTCATTATCCCATCAATATCTCACAGTCACTGACCACAAATGCAGTTCAGGTCTCCCTTCAAGCAAGTTATGCGATCAAAATAAATAAGCGGCTTATCTTTTGCCAGTGGCACTTAGGCCACACAATAGTTTGCAGTTAGTTAAGATGGTTAAATCGGATTAGAGCCATTATTTATACAATGAAGTAGTTTAGCTGTAATTGCAGGGCATTTTGATATTTCATTTAGTGATAGGCTAAACCTTTTGTTAATAAAGTAATGTAAGCTTAAATAAAACTCATCCATAATCCATAAAATTGTACCCAATATATTTTTATTTCACAGTAATCCTTGAATCCTATACCTGGATAATGGCCATGGTAGAGATTCTAGATGATAATATATTTGAGTTAAATGTAATATTTTTTTAAGACAAAGCCTACATTTCTTCAGGATAAAATCATTTGTCAAGCTACAATCTAAGTGCAAATGTATGTTAGCACTTCACTTAATCATGAAATATAAGTCAAATGAAAACCTGTAAACCTGGTCAGGTGGAAGTTTCTGTCTGTATCTCAGGTTACAAGTTTTCTGTCTTTATTCGAATAAACTTTCCCATCCCCCTGTCCCTCACATTTCACTATGCCATACCCTCCCCAGTAGTCTACGTACATACTTATTTTAACCTAAAACGTCAGTTACCATCCCCATTTTTATTTTAAAACATTTTGGCACTGGATTCAGCGTGCCGCTATTATGGGGGAACAGTATGTTCTCTTTTAGCATTGTGACAGTACCTTCTATTGGAAATACCTTCTTGTTTTTATTTATGTTGTTAAAAAAATAAAAATTAAACCTGCCTCACCACATCTAAGACAATATTAAAAAAAAAAAAAGTTTTAGCATAAGATTCAAGAATGGGGTGTTGTTAAATAAACATTACTTTCATACAGTCTATATGATGTTGGATTCATTCACTTGACACATGCTTACTAATTGAATTATCTATTTGTGTTATGCTGCACAGTTTAGATAGCTCCTTATTTGTTATGAAAAATCAATATGCAGCAAGGGACAGACTTGTTCTGTGTACCTTGGCAACGTTTAAAATGTTCTGTTTAAAAAACAACATTGTTCCTGTTTGCATTTGAACAATCTGTTTTCGAATACTTCCCAGCTACATGTACCTGTGTTCAAAGTAAAGAACATTTGTTGACTGGCCAGGTCTTGCCATACTTGCTTATTACGCATGTTTGCTTATATTTGCTTCTTGTAAATGAGGCTTTTTTGTTTTACCCATTATGTTTATAAATATCTTTTTTTGGTTGTAGCCAGATTTCAGTCTGTGCAAATGGTCTTGCAAATATTGGTAAATATCTGTAAAATGACCTAACATTGAGAATTCTGTGAATAAAAACTGAAACATTTATTAAGGTTAGGTTTGGGGTGAGTCACGTTTCTATTATAAACTTCTGAGGAGGGGATATTTTCATACTGTATTATAGTTACAGTAAATGATTGTTTCTCTTATATCTAATACAGTCTGTCCATTTGAAAATAGCAAGAAATAATCCATTGATCTCCTGAATTTTTTTTATATACTGCAGATATTTTGAATTCTAATAAAGAAAAAAATATGGAACCAGTATCAAAGTTATAGTTAAGAGTCTAAAAGGGTTAACTCAGAGTGTGCTGATGAATTCTTTCTTTGGGATAAATTCATTTTCCTATTATAGAATTACTTGATTTATAAACTATTACACAATGACATTCTGGTAATTTTTGACATCGTTGGATCTTATAAAAATTGGATTTGAACATAAATATACATGTCTTTTACTGAATTATCTATAATTACTATCTATGGGGCATTGAATAGGCATTTACAATTTATGTATAATTATAACAAACAAATAAATCCTGCATGATCATTATTTTTGTTTTGATAGGGTATTTTGTCATTGAAGATGGATCTTTAACTATATCTTGTACTCTGTGCTTCTTTGTTTTGACAGGATATCTGGTGGAGAGTTGTTTGACTATATATCTGAGAAACAACATATCAAAGGGAGTTTAACAACATATATCTTTGTTTTGACAGGGTATCTGGTGGAAAGTTGTGTTACCATATTACTGAGAATGCATCCTCAACTATATCTTGTACTCTTATATCTTTGTTTTGACAGGGTATCTGGTGGAGTGTTGTTTGACTGTGGCTATATCTTGTACTCTTATATCTTTGTTTTGACAGGGTATCTGGTGGGGAGTTGTTTGACTGTGGCTATATCTTGTACTCTTATATCTTTGTTTTGACAGGGTATCTGGTGGAGAGTTGTTTGACTGTGGCTATATCTTGTACTGTTATATCTTTGTTTTGACAGGGTATCTGGTGGAGAGTTGTTTGACTGTGACTATATCTTGTACTCTTATATCTTTGTTTTGACAGGGTATCTGGTGGGGAGTTGTTTGACTATAACTATATCTTATACTCTTATATCTTTATTTTGACAGGGTATCTGGTGGGGAGATGTTTGACTGTGGCTATATCTTGTACTTATATCTTTGTTTTGACAGGGTATCTGGTGGGGAGTTGTTCGACTATATATCTGAGAAAGACCATCTCAGTGAAGAGGAGGCGTCTGCTTTTATCAAACAAATTCTGGAAGGAGTGGAGCACCTCCACAAAAAGAACATTGTCCATCTCGATCTGAAAGTGAGATTTTCTTCATCTTAAATGTTTATTTTAAACAGATTTTTTTGGCTTACATCCAATTATGGTTCTAGTATAGGGATTACAGTTCAGCTGCATTTGAGTTTAGGGCTACTTGTGAAAATAAGCTTATTCAGGGCTTAAAACTACCATTTGCCAGGTCATCAGATGCATAAAATATTTGTTTGACAATCTTTCTGCATTCCATGAACCATAATTCTCCTTCATTGTTTTGTATTTATTCATCAGTATACAGTAAATATGTCAGTTTTGGCTTCTTAAAGTAAGTTTAGGCCACAGAAAGTGAAAATTTAGTTATCCAATGTTTTATATTTACACCACCATTCTTCTGCAACAAATGTCAAGCCATGCTCATGGAATGCTAGAAAAAAGAAATAGAAATATAAGCAGACCATAGGATTTGAAATTTCATGGGAAACACTTTCGGTTCTGTGCTTTTGTATCATGGGAACCCATCAGAAACAGTTTTTTTCGTTATGTTAAAATTAAGCCATGGGAACATGAAAATCATGGTAAATGAAATTTCGGTTCTTGATTTTGACGACACGGTACAATGTACCAACACACAACTGGTAATGATTGTTACTGTGAAATCCTATAGCCTGTATGAGGTGATAGATATTTAACAAACTGAATTATTCTACTTCAAATACACTCAGGGAATCATTTCACTAGGCTAAAAAATAATAATATTCCATGCACTTTTAAGTTATATGTCTGTATTTCTATTTTCAGCCTGAAAACATCATGTTGTTAAATGCCTCTGATCAAAGTATCAAACTGATAGACTTTGGCTTAGCACAGAAAATTGGACCTAGAGATGACATCAGAGCAATGATGGGAACTGCAGAATTTGTTGGTTAGTAAAGGCATTTTTATTCTTAAATCTATAGCTAAAAGAAATATTACAATAAGTGCAGTACATGGATGGATAAAGTCCTGCAGGTGAAAAGATAAGAGATATTGTTAGTACTGTAACACAAAGTCTGGATGTAGGCTTAAACACAAACTGGATATTTTAAAATTATGGTAGAGCCAACCAAACTGCTTGCAGGAACAGAGACTTAAATTAAATCTGGACTTTAAAAAGTTTTATAAGCAGAGGATCAGACCTCCATCTACAATCTGGTCACATTATTGAGCACCTCTAAATATTTCTTTTAACAACAAGAAAATGTGTTTACTCCCATCTCCTGCATAGACACTGGGCAGTTCCAATAAGTTACCTGCCAGGATCATTCATTCCTTTGATAATATGAATAATATATTCATTTTCAATCTTCGGGTGCTTGCTATCCCCATACATTTAAATTTTGAGGGAAATACAAATTATGAGGAAGTTATGAGAAATACTGTAAAAAAAAGTATGAGATATTCAAACATAATATAAGATAATAGGAACATTGTAATATTTATCATCAAGTGGTAATGAGCATCAGAACAGAAGCAATAATACATCATGAGATTGCCAAGAAATCACAAAATCTGAGAGTAAAAATTCTCATTGAATGACAATCTAAATTCTTTTCCAACTTTTTCTATCTTACTACATACTGTTTAAAATAGATAGAAGATATTCAAACATAATATAATATAATATAATATAATATAATATAATATAATATAATAGGAACAGTGTAATATTTATAGTAGTACAGTAACAAGTAGAATAGAAGCAATGATGTAACACCACAAAGCCATGAAATGTTTATGCCAGAATATAGAGGTATGAGTCAACCAGACCCTGATGGCACCAGTGATACAGTTTATGCATTTCTAAACTTGCATGAATCCTTTGTGGCAAGTTCCAACAGCTGTGTTTAAAATTGATTTGTGGCAGCTTCGTACTGTTGTCACAGAAATATAAATGTGTTATGGAGTACGCTCTTTTAAAAAAAATTGTCATCACAGTTCCACAGTAAAATTATTCAGTTTGATGACAATTTGTAGTGCAACATTGTCTGATTTCCAAAGGTTGGTTTCATTCTATACTTACTTTTGTACTTTAATTAAATTAAAATGTTTCCTACTTATTTTTAACAGTATATTGAAGGCAGACTGCAAAAAAACAGTTATGTCCAAAATGGTACCTTTGAGAAAAATGAATTTTAAAGTTAAGTGTCATGTAAAATTGGAACACATTTATAATTCACAAATTCTTTTTCTTATATAGGCTGCCCTCAACATGCAAAACGACATGCACAAGACCTATGATTTTGTGCTGATTCTAAGGCCCAGTTTCTCATTGACAATTCAGCCATGATCTACAGTTCAACCCATTCTTTTAACTTGTATAGACACAGTTTAAACTAAGAATTGAGGTTGAACTGTCGACGAGAAATTGGCCCTAAGTGAACCAAAATGACTAAAATGGACATAACTGTATTTTGCAGTCAGTCCTCAATATATTCATTAAAATTCAGTTGTTCTATGACAATCGCTGACCTGCCAAAAAAGTAATTTCTAGACCATCTTGTTGTATATATTGATGATACATCATATTTTATGTTTTTATATTATTTATATTCCAGCTCCTGAGGTCATTAGCTATGAACCACTTTCTCTTTCCACGGACATGTGGAGTATAGGAGTGATCACTTACATTTTGTGAGTATGCACAGATAAAGCAGTGTAGTCATGGGTTTGGAAGCATAAAAAATCATCACTTGTCCCAGATCAAGTGAACTAGCTGAATTTACTTGTCCCGAGTAAATGTTTCTTGTCCAGTTCTTAATAATGACATAGTTGTGTGTGTAGTGTGTGTGTGTGTGTACATGTTCGTTTGTGTGTGTGTGTGTGTGTTTGTTTGTGTGTGTATGTGTGTGTATGTGTGTTTGTGTTTGTGTGTGTGTGTGTGCATGTGTAGTGTTGTGTGAGTTTGTGTGTGGTATGTATGAATGGGCATGGGAGGTATGGATAATGTGAAAATTAATAGTCTGTGTATGAATATGAGTTCATCTTGGTAAATTTTGACATTTGTTTATGACGTTGTCTGATTTCCAAAGGTTGGTTTCATTCTATACTTCTTTTGTACTTCAATTGAATTAAAATGTTTCCTACTTATTTTTAACAGTATATCGAAGGCTGACTGCAAAAAACAGTTATGTCCAAAATGGTACTTTTGAGAATATACATATATTGATATATACTAATTAACAGCACTAGAATTACGGGGTTCTGAGTCAGTAGGTTCTCTATACAAAACACAACCAGGTAATTTAAGGGCCACCAATTATTGGATCCATTAACAAAAACCAAACATGCAAGGCCATGCAGTTTCCTCTGATGATGTAATTTGATATATCCTTGGACCAGTTCCTCACTACCATCTCCATCCTGACAGCTGTTGTAATTTGATCTAACTTGCTTTAAAAAAAGACATCACACTATGCGCTAGGTATGCTGTGGTTAGAAAAAATACTCAGCAGTAATTCCTTCTCTAAGCCTACATGTAGGAGGAATTCTGATTGCTCTTTCCCAATTGCTTTCTTGCTCACATGTGATATGTGTTACTGCATGTCTTAATTAGTTAGGCTCCACCTGCATGCTGAGTAACATGCAAGTACATTCCTAACAAGCATGCTCTTTTTCTTTGTGTGGCGTTACATAAAGATAAACTTACGTTTCTAGTATAAAGTGTCATTTCTACAATTCACATTTCATAAGCATTTTTTTTCTATACCTGTATCTTATTGAAATAAAATTATACATTCCTAAAATTCCTTTTTATCTTTTTGTTTCTTTCTGTTTGTACAATTCATATTTATGACTTTCTGTCTATCTGGCCTCCTATAAATTGTAGGTTCCAGTAAGTGCATGTCTGAATAGCTTTGCTCTACCTGCATTCAGATTAACATACCGGGTACTAGGACATTCCTAACAAGCATGTTATTTACATGTATCTTCGTGTACCCTGTTATATAAAGATAAACTTATGTCTCTAGTATAAAGTTTCATTTCTACAATTCAAATTTTGTTATCCATTTTCCTTTCTATCTATCTGCATCTTATTCAAATAAAACCTTTTTAAAATGTAAGTTGTCAGTCCCATTGAGAGCAGGTCTAAATAGTTTTGCTTTACCTGCATGTAGAGTAACATACATGTACTAGGACATTCGTAACAAACATGTTCTTTATCTTTGTGTGGCATTACATAAAGATAAACTTACATTTCTAGTATAAAGTGTCATTTCTACAATTCAAATTTTGTTAACCATTTTCATTTCTATCTGTCTGCATCTTATTCAGATATAATTATACATTCCTAAAATTCCTTTTTATCTTTCTGTTTGTACAATTCGTATTTATGACTTGTCTGTCTGTCTGTCTATCTGTCTTCCTGTAAATTGTTTGTTCCAGTGAGTTCATGTCTAAATAGTTTTGGTTTAACTGCATGCAGAGTAACATATAAAGACACCAAACATAATCTGTATTATCTATATATGCTTTGTTATATATGAAGATAAACATGAATTTGTTTCCACCTTGGCATTTTAAAAAACATTTTGTATCTTCATATACATTACAATACTACAACTAAATCTAGTAAACATTTCTAAAACATATTTCTATTTTCCCCATTATAATTTGATCATAACTAACTTTTAAACCCTCCTCTTCAATATAAAAAAATCTCAAAAAAACTTTTGGATCCCATTTGAACTAGTATACCATATGTCTGATACTTAACAGCTGCTGAATAAACAATGTCCTGGAGTGCCGTTAAACAAATAATCCTTTCCTTTAGAGTTGGTACCTATAAAGAATAGTGTTAATTCCATGTCACGGTTAATTTCAGTTATTCTGGGTTGCACACATGGATGCAAGCATACTCAAATGCACCCATTTTTGGCAAGGTTGATATTTTATGGAAGTTAGTAAAACATCTTTCATAATCTTATCATCAAACCAATGTGTTCAATATCATGCAACAAAAGAAAGTAAAATCTCTATTTTAGGTGTTCTTTTTGTAACAGTACTATTTTGTTTTTCAGGTTGAGTGGTGCCTCCCCATTTCTGGGTGACAATCAACAGGAAACATATCAAAATGTTACTGCTGTCAACTATGAGTTTTCCGAAGAATTCTTCTCAGGGACCAGTGATTTAGCCAAAGATTTTATCAAAAGATTATTTGTTAAGAATCCAAGGTTTGTACCTGTATA
>JAULBS010151280.1:0-12125 GCA_032355785.1 Symmetromphalus regularis
GCCTATGTGGCGGCAGCGGGTTTCCTCTTAAGACATATGTCAGAATGACCATATGTATGACGTCCAATAGCCGATGAAAAAATCAGTGTGCTCTAGAGGCGTCGTTAAATAAAACAAACTTTATTTTTATTTACACTTATCGATAAGGGCTTTTCCAGTTAAATTTAAACTTGAGGCAGAACGCGTTTAATTTTTTAGGGTACCACCTATATAAAAGAAATACAATTGTTTCTCCTTTTCTATTCCCTCATCACTTTTAGACACCCCCACCCCCATTAACAAAACATCCACATTTTGACACCCCATTCAGAAATCCTGCATCCGCGCCTGGGATAAAGATTATTTTGTTTAGGTTTAGACAAGAAAAGTGTGGATAAAATGAAGAGAAGTACATTATATCACGCGATGTCTTCGTCCGGTGTATTTCCACCATTTCTATCATACGACTAGAATATCGACTTTATCCTTAGTCCGTTGATCACTCAACTTGCTTTCTTGAAGACAGATTGGAAAAACTGACAACTCAGTGATATAATAGGATTCGGCAGATTTCTCGGGACGCTTGGACAGGAAGAAGGCAGAATGAAGGAAATGGAGCTAACCACGTGATAGAAAGGATATGTGTTAATGGTTCTGATTGGTTATAACTCATTAACCCAGGAGACCGTGATTAATGGCTTAGAAAAAAGTGTCCACGTGTTTCTTTTCATGCCCCGTTTATTGACTGATCAAGAGAAACAGCTTGCTTGTGTTCTGAGGATTGTGGTGAATTGGTTTAATATCCGGAATTCTGTGTGAATTTATCGAGCTATTTTTTATTTCTGTTATTTGTAATCCCTTCTGTATACTTGAAAGTCTTTTTATATAACAACTGTTCTTGTTCAGTGATCAAAATATCTGTTTTAAAATACAATGCTTTTGTGGATCCTTTTCTTCAGTATAAAACGTAAACAAAACTGAAAGACAGCGTTTAATTAAAACTAATTTTCAGATGGAGGTTCTTTATTATTCGTCATTATTCGTGATTCTTCGTCATTATTCGTTATTCTTCGTTACTAATCGTGATTCTTCTTCATTATTCGTTATTCTTCATTATTCGTTATTCTTCGTCATTACTCGTGATTCTTCGTCATTATTCGTTATTCTTGCACGTTGACTAATTCCATCTACATACTTGAAACTCTTTTCTTTTTTTAATTATTATAACAAGTGCTCCTTTTCTGTAATCAAGATGTTTGTCTTTTAAAATACGATGCTTCTGTGAATCTTTTTCTTCAGTATCAAGCTAAAACTAAATGGAACGACAACATTTAATTAAAACTAGTATTCCATTGTTGTTCGTTATCTTCATAGATTACATTTTTCGTTATTCATTATTCGTGATTCTTCGATATTATTCCTCATTATTCGTAATTCTTCGTCATTACTCGTGATTCTTGCACTTTTTGACTAAATGTCAGATTCTTCCTATCTCTAAGACCGAAGAATTGTTTCATTATTCTTTTGAGTTTGTTTGGTGATCTTAAAGGCATACTCCCACGGAATTTAAGGGCGTTTGTGCTCCAAATATTAATTACGAATGAAACTTACATGCATTTGTGATACTAGATCTCGCTTTTATATCACACAAAAGTTTTACCTGAACCATGGTATAGAGAACTCCATGTCGAGTTTATGATTTATTTGTTCGTGAGCATAATTATTATTTTTTAAATATTGATAATAAGCGAGATGCGGTGGTTATGTAAGTAGTTGAATGAAGTAATATTTTTGTATGGACGAATCAAATGTTTATATTTAAAATTAATACTTTGTTTGGAAAATAATTAGGTGAAGTGTCCGTGTGAGTATGCGTTTAATACCTTCTGATTTATCCTTTCAACATTCTGATTCCTTTTTAGTCTGGATTATCTATTTGTACCCTATGATTTATCTTTTAGGATTGGTTTTATTAATTTTTCTCCAACAAATGATCCATTTTGTCTGATTACCTTTTGCTTAGACTTGCGTATTTTTTCACTATCTTACTGAAATATTCAAAATTGTGATTATTTCGACAGACTGGATTAACTGTTAACACATTCTAACCTGTACTCTGTTAAGTTTAGGGTTTATGGTTTATTTATCATGACATACTGATTTAGAGGAAACCCGTAAAGTTTGTTTTATTTAACGACGCCTCTAGAGCACATTGATTTTTATCTTATCATCGGCTATTGGACGTCAATCATATGGTTATTCTGATATATTTCTTTGAAGGATACCCGCTGCCGCAACATAGGCTACTCTTTCCGATAAGCAGCAAGGGATATTTTATATATACCGTCCCATAGACAGGACAGCACAAACCACGGCCTTTGATGAACGGAAATTAGCCCAAACTGCATACATTTGATGGTGTATCAACAGAACTTTCCTTGAACTGAAACCGCGAGTGTTACTTAGCTTTTTTTCGTTTACTGTACCAGTGAAATATCCTTAACTGCTACTGTTTTGACAGATTGGATTATCTGTTAACACCTGATTAATCCTTCAGGGAAATATCTTAAGTACGATATTTGATTATGTTTCAAATGAACTTTTCGTGAACTGAAAACATGAGTGTACTTTGTCTTTTTTTTTTTCGTTTTACTGCACCAGCGAAATATTCAAAACTGCTACTATTTAGACAAATTGGATTTTCGGTTAACACGTTCTGATTAGGAGCGGGATCTAGCTCAAACAGTAGCGTGTCCGCCTTTGAACCGATCAGTCGTCTGATCGATCCTTCTCAGTTTGAGCTATTTCTGTTCCAACCAGTGTTCCACAACTGGTTCATCAAAGACCGTGGTATGTGCTGTCCTGTCTGTGGGTCAGCGCATATAAAATAGTTCTTGCTGTTTATCGGAAAGAATAGCCTATGTGGCAACAGTGGGTTTCTTCTAAAGAAATATGTCCGAATGACTACATTATTTTCAATAGCCGATGATAAGATATAAATCATTGTGCTTTAGAGGCGTCGTTAGATAAAATAAACTTTACTTTTTGCCTATTTTGGTTTTACTGTACCAGTGGAATATCCAAACTACTGCTGTTTAGATAGATCGGAGATTCTTTCAACATCTTCTGATTAATCCATCAGAAGCTATCATTGGTATTGAAGGTCTGTTGGGACACAAACATTATGGAATGAGATTTACAAAAGGTGATCTTGCAACAATTGCATGGAACTGTCTGTTTATCGTGATAATCATATAAACGGTTCAACGGCATTCAAAACGGCGGACATAACAAACAACAGTGGACATCGATATCTGTCGTAAATTGGAAGTGATTTGTACAGAACGTGTCAGAACCGTTGTGTTGGGTATAAAAAGGATCACTGACCACAGACTATGTGAGGATATCTCATCTTTTTATTCTTATTAGATCAGATGAAACACCGGCGTGTTCAGCAAACAGACAAGTAGTACCGGCCAGAGGTCCGAGTAACTATCGGTACTTGGCAACGATCTTCGTTCATCTTAATAATGGGAGATGAAATGGACGCTGACGTGGTCAAACTGACCAGGCGGCTGCTGAGAACGTGAAACCATTGATCAGTCGTTCTTTTCAACCAAAGACCAAGTGATCTACCTCAAATTACTGACGTATATGTGGAAATGTAACTAAGAACTGACGTAGATGTTTAAATTTACGGACACTTCTGTTAGAAGTAATAACTTTGAATGAGAACAACTTTCTCATTGGACACAATACTATACAGTTAGAAGCGATAACTTTGAATTAGGAAAACATTCCCATTGGAGAAAATACTTATTAAACCGTTATGACAACGTTGGAATAAAAGGAGGTAAAATAACCGAAAAACTAATTCTATAAACTCGCAACTAGTCTATCTTTGATACATACAGTAATGGATGTACTCTGGTTGTGAAATACTAAGAATGGATTTAGATGTTTAAATGTACGGACACTTCTGTTAGAAGTAATTGCTTTGAAAGTGGAACATTTTCCCATTGGACAAAATATTATAAAGATTATTAAACTGTTATCACAACTTTGAAGATGGATCCATACAGATTTATATTTCATATCTCTTGAAAGGAGAAAAAAGCTGAACAATCGCTCAAAGACCGTAGCTATTCAATCTCTGATACACAAATTGATGGATTTACGCTAGTTGTGAAATACATAGCTCGTACATGGTCGTAAAAAAAATATGGCTAAGTGAATAAGTTGGTTATGAAATACTAATAATTGATTTAGATGTTTATAATTACGGACACTTCTGTTAGAAATAACTTTAATTAGGAAAACTTTCCCATTGGACACAAAACTATAAATTATTAAACTGTTCTGACAACGTTGAAGATAGATCTATGCACATTTATATTTCAAATCTCTTGAAAGGAGAAAAAACGGAAAAACTCATCCTTCAAAGACTGCAACTATTTAATCTTTGATATATACAGTAATGGATTTACACTGGTTGTGAAATACTATGAATAGATTTAGAAGTTTAAATTTACTGACACATCTGTTAGAAGCAATAATTTTAAATGAGGAAAACTTCTACATTGGACACAGTACTATAAATTATTAAACTGTTATGACAGCGTTGAAGATGGATCTATACATATTCACATTTCAAATATCTTGAAAGGAGAAAAAAACTGAAAAAATCATTCTACAAACCCGCAACTTAAATCTCTGATTTACAAAGTGATGGATTTACGCTAGTTGTGAAATACATAGCTGTGTATGTTCGTAGAAATATGCTAAGTGAAGAAGTTGGTTGTGAAATACTAAGAATAGATTTAGATGTTTATAATTACGGACACTTCTGTTGGAAGTAATAACTTTGAATTAGGAAAACTTTCCCACTGTATACTAAACTAAATTATTAAAACTTTATGACAACGTTGAAGATGGATCTGTGCAGGTTTCTATTTCAAATCTCTTGAAAGCAGAAAAAACTGAAAAACACATTCTACAAACCCGCAAATTCAATTTCTGATACACAAAGAGATGTATTTACGCTGGTTGTGAAATGCATAGCCGTGCATGTTCGTGGAAATACGGTTAAGTGAAAAGGTTAAAAGCAAATCTGCCGTACGTTAAATCAAGTCATTAAACTTTCTAAATTGCAGTCTCTCGGTTCGATTATTGTGATATACAGCAATAAGCTGGTTATAAACACTTGCTTCTGTCTGTTTATACGCGGTTTGGTGCGTACATAGAGGCTGACACAAAGCAAATTGATGGATTCTATCAATAACAAGATGCGGCTGTTTTGATGCATCTTTAACATTGTGAATCTCTTGGCCTTGGTTCCTGATCTGTCTACGGATTTTATTAGGGTGCTTCAGTGGTCCGGCGGTAGAACGTCGGACTCTCAAGCTGATGACAGTGGTTGATAACCTTTTTTGTGGCTGGCTCACACTTGACTATGTGCCAAAATAACCAAATGTTTGACATCCAATAGCCGATGATTAATAAATCAATGTGCTCTAGTGATGTCGTTAAACAAAACAAACCAAATCGATTTTCTAACTTTACGGACGTGTCTAAACAAACCTTGGATTCAGTCTTGTACATATATATTTTTTAATATCATTCGCTATAACTCGTAACAAAGCAAATTATTTCACTCGTGACATAAATTTGATAAATGTTATCTCGTTGAATAACCTCTCTAAGGTCTACAACACTGGTATATTTCGTTAGACATTTTCTCACGATATTCTGTTCGCTGTAACGTTAGACAGTTGTAGATTTACGAGGTTATACACATTATTAGTTATTTGACTCTCATGACGGTTATATGAAAGGTTACACCGGTTGCAAGTTGCATACAGCCTTCGTTTAACTCCATTCGTAAACAACCAATCGGAAACGTCCTCTCCAGTTTGAAAGTAAAGCTATTGAAAAGGAGAAAAAAAAAGAAAAAAAAAGAGTCCAAAACAGACCGGGGGAAAATAAGACAAGCATTTTGTTCAGTTTTTAGATTTTCTTTCTTGATATACCGCTGCAACAAGTGATGTTTGTCACTATTATTATTATTTTTAATAACGTTTCATGTTAGTTGTTTTTCGTATTAGGAGCTTTGTTTAACGACACCACAAGAGCATAATTATTTATTTATCATAGGCTATCGGTTATTTTGACACGTAGTCAAGTGTGAACCAGCCTCCAACGGGTTTTGAACCACTGTCATTGAACCACTGTCATCAACTTGAGAGCCCGATGTTTTACCATTGGAACACAGAGGTTCGCTATCAAAGGTTCAATCTCTATAAAATAATTTTAATATTTAACCATTTAAAAGAGATCTTTCAAATCGGTTTCCTGTCCATTCTTTTAACTTCTTCAACTGTTTTCTTATTTAGGTCACACACAGAATCTGAGGCATGGTGCATTAAGGTTATTATAAATTAATTTAAAAAAATTGGTAAAAAAATTAGTATCCTGCTACCTCTATTTATCTCTACCGAACGTGAAATGAGTCAATTATACATACATGCATAATTCTGGGCGCAACTTGATATACATTTATGTAAATATGTCTGGAATATAAATTATATATGCACGTGTAACAACAGGCTTTGTTACTGTAATATTAATACGTAGACTTATATATAAATATGTATGGAATACACATTGTATATACGTGTATAATAATAGGCATTGTTGTATAATACTAGTACAAAGACTCGTATAAATATGACAGGCCAGAAGGAATTTCAGCTATAATGTGAGGTAATTTAGTGCTTATCTGCTGGTTTAACCAGGGTCGCCAATCCTAGGGGGATGGGGCGGAGGGGGGGACATGTCCCCCACATTTTTATCACAGTGGATTATATAATTATCTTCCACTTTTTGCTTCGAAACATTGAAAATGAAATGTCTAAATCATGGGCGTAAATCTCGGGGGGGAGGGGGGAGGGAGGGGGGCACACGTACCCTCCCCACGTTTTGAAAGGGGCACGCCTATGTAATTATCCCCCACCATATTGCTTCGAAAAACTAAAATGCCTAAATAATAATCTTTACTAATATTTCTCTTTATTGTATCAATATGACACTTACCCATGTTATCAGCGCAAATATAGTCATACTGAAGTACACAAGGGGTCTATAATGGAGCCGAGGGGCGGTAAGACAGTGGGGTGGTCCTTCCCCACACTTTTTGGACAGAGGGGATGTTCCGTCCCCCCACTTTCAGGAACGGATGTTCGCCCTTGGTCTAAATAATAATCTTTTCCAGTATTTCTAATTTATGATATCAATGTAACTGGATTTTCAAACAAAATGGGAGCATGCCTTCACCCCATTCTCCCCCCCCACACCACTCTGGCTCCACACACCCACCCCACCCCCCACACACTTCCAAGAAGCGATTGTCGCCGTTGGGTATGACAATACAGGGAAAGTTTAATGTAATAATAAAATAAAATAAATTAATTGTGCTCTAGTGGTGTAGTGAAATAAATAAATAAACTAAATAAATAAAAAATAGCATATTTTATTTTACTATTATTATTATTATTTTCCACGTACTTTTAACATAACGTGTTTTTGTCAATTTAATATTTTAATACTAGGTTGAGGATAAACTAAATTATATATAAGAAACGGTCACAGTAAATACATTTTTAGATGATTTTTATTAGGTGAAACCAACAAAGCAAAATGTTTTGGCAATGTAACAAAAATGTTTTGCCTATTAACAGAAAACTATATATAAAGATTTTAAAAAATAAATAATAAAGGAAGAAAAAAGTCCCAAAGAAACAAACAACAACCTCGGAAATTGGCAATGCCATGGATATTGCTGCGGAGATTTTCATTCTACGCGGGACTTTTTTGTCGCGGACTAAAACATTTTTAAGGGATTTTTTTTTTTATTATTTAAAATAAAGTATACTTTACGCTAAAATTGCCGAGAAAAATCCCGAGGACATTTATTTCTCCACAGCATTTATTTCGCCGTGGTCATTTTCTTAATTGCAGGGGTTGTAAAAATATTATTATTATTATTTTTTTTCTGCTGGATGTTGTTTGGGTTGTTAGTAATGAGAAAGAAATTGTACATTAAAATCATTATTTTAATAAGTTTACTTCACCAGAAAACTTTTATTTTACGCTGTAACGGCGTGACGATTTGGGACACATTTAACATTTAATAAAGTTTCATTTCACCGGAAACCTACATTGTTATTTGCGCGACCGCGTAACGATGCGGCTATATTCACAAGTAAGCTAATTTAAGCCGGAAACCTACATTGTTATTTTCGTGACGGCGTGACGACATCTGCCGGTGATTGTTTTCACAGGTCCAGTACGCTTGTACATTACACGAAGCGCCAACCATCCCCAGGCTGTTAATCAGGTTGTGACGTTTCCCTGGCAACCAAGCTTCAAAGAACGCTGTTTGATATTTACATCCATCCATGTGGCTTCTATAAAAGTGCGTGTTTTCAGAGCAAAGTGACCCGAGGGGTCAACGCTCTTTATGTATCCGCTTTTTATTTGCGCTTTTAACATTTTTTTCCCAAGCTACTACACACTGTTCTTGATAACCTGGAGCCATTTCATAGCCTGGGGACAGGATCTGTTTCAAATAGATATCTGAGGAAAAAAAGAAAAAAGAATGTACACCTTTACGCAAATGGGTTCAGTTAAGGTTACATTGGACCAAATCAAATCTCATTGACGACCATAGTAACATTTCTTAAAAAAAAGTAACAGAAGCAACTTTCCAAACCATTGGGCCAGTATACACACATAGAGACAGACAGACAGATAGTTTATTAAAGTCTCACCTCATTACAATACAACATAAAAATATAATCATTATAAATAATAAAAGTGTAACGAGCCACTCTTTACTGGGTTAAGAGAGACTAACAATAAAATGAACACAACAAATACATATTATATAGTTAAAACAATGGTAGCATAAATAAAACATACGATTCATCGCATAGTATATAAAATAGATTTTCTAAATTTAAGAATATTATGGCAGGTTTTGACAGCTAAAATACATATTTCGGGATAAGACAAGATTAAACACACTTTCTGTTTGTACAATCGTGATAATTAAAAAGTAATGCTTTAGAGTGGTTAAGAAGATCTGACGTTAAATCAGTGTATAATGGAGAATCAAGTAAAACGTGACACTCATCTCAACTTGATTAGGATAATTAAAACATGTTCTTTCTCTCATAGGTGTATCATTATATCGACCGGTTTCAATTTTCAGAGTGGCAACTCCGCATCTAAACTTAGCGAGTGCTCCTCTGTGGTATCGAGGCAGATAACTAATTACATGTGTCTCAACTTTATAAACATCGTTAAAACATGAATACATTCTTAATTTATTTCCCCCTACCCCTGTTTTGCCAGATGGTTGCATTAATGCCCGTTTCCATTCGATACAGAATTCTTTCTTAACTCTGTCCTTCACTTTACAGACAACATACTTTTATCTATATTTGTAATTCAGGTTAAGAAAATGATTTAGTCCTATTTTATTGAATTTATTACGTACTTTAAAGGACCAGTTATTTTTCCTACGTTTTGACCATTTGTGAAACCAAAGCCATATGCGAGAGGTAATTAGATGATTGCCCGAATTCCGTAATCTCATATAGTGTATTGTAGAGTGTAACGCCTGCCATTAAATATGACAAAGAAAATATACTGTCACAAAGCATTTTAACGACTTACAGGCTGTTTGCACTGGACACACTCAGATCCGCACAAAACGTAATTAGGAAATGTTTTGCCACTCTAGGTATCAACAAGTACTAAGTGTCACTAATGTAATAATCATTCTGCTAAAAAAAAAATGTAATTACAGATCATATGCTATAATATTTACAAAATACCCACTGCCTCGTATATCTACCAATCACAACTAAGGTTTAATTTATTTCGGATAGATTTCATGTGCACCTCGAACTCTGACCTGAAAATCACGTGATTTGGTACGATGCAACCTTAAAAGACCAGGTTGTTCAATGGGGATTTTTATATTCCCGGAGTTTATCCTGGGGCTTCCAAATTTAAAAAATATCTCCGGGTTTTTAATTATTTTATTTAGACCGACCATTAAAATTTAAATAAACCTCGTCATATAACTTTAAATTATATTAATAAAGGTCCCCTATTTAACCACTAGAGCAGTGATAATAACCATTAAATTACCCCCTTCTTCTTTTCTCTCTTTACTCTTTCTTTTCTCCCCGGACCCAGTGCCATTGTCTAATGACATTGGGCCCGTGGTGAGCGTGCCCGAACCAAACTGCACGTCTCAAAAATACTTCAAGTCAAGTCAAATCGCTTACATTAATTGTGCCTCTTAATTACCTTATACTTCTTAATTATCTTATATTGCTTCTTAATTACCTTAGAGTTTGTGACCACCTTCTTAGCACCTCTTCTGTGAGAGATAGGTCTGAACCTCTATAACTGTGTTAAATGTGTGTTTGTTTAATATAGTAATTTGTTAATAACTCTACGGGTACTTTACAGTGTACAAGCCTGTACATATTATGTTCATTATGTTATTATTAATATCTTATATATATTAAGATATTTAGGAATTACTGCCTAAAAAGAGCATTTTAAAATACTTTGCCTAATGTGCAAGCATTTTATGAGTTAATGGTAGAAAATTAATCTAAACGATTATTACCATTAGATCGGGCGTCAAATTTCCTATCAAATACATATTCTTTTATGTTATAACTATATGTTTTACATCGCCTCTGGACCAGACGCAACCAAGCTACCTCATTACACTTCATCTAGCAACACCTTCAACCTTCAATCAACAACGGAAGAGAAATGGCCAATCAAAAGGCACTCAAATCTCTTCCTCTCTGTGACCAACGTGGGGAGGCTTCGATGGGCTTACTGGCGATCGGGATTTGGTGGATATCTTAGGATACTCCCCAGGGGTAACCCCCCCCTCCTTTTGGGGTCCAGTACATCCTGGTCGTGTTGCCGGAGTTTACTTGGGGGCTTCTAAATTTAAAATTACCTCCGGACTATTATTTATTATTATTTAGATCGACCATCAAAATTTAATTATTCCACGTCTTCTAAATTCTAAAATTATATCATTAAAGGACCCCTATTTAACTACTAAAGCAGTAAACTAACCACCAAGCTACCTCCCTCTTTTTTGTCTCTTTTTTCTTTCTTTTCTCCCCGGACCCATTGCCCTTGTCTTATGACACTGGGCCCGTGGTTAGCGTGCCCGAACCAAACTGGATGTGGGCACGCAATAAAAATACTCCAAGTCAAGTGTGGTTAGTCCATTCCTGTTTGACTCTCGAGATGGACAGTTCACCTTTCACTTGTCTCTCGGAATTTACGCTTTATCTCCCCCCCCCCCCACCCCGCTCCCGTGGGGGCAGCTCTAAAGATATACAGTAGTAGTGGATGTGTGTGCGACTTCCGGATTGTTCAGCATTGAACAATTAGGAGTAGCCACAATTACGTTCAATTACAGGAAGGATATTAACTCAAGGCGACGAGCACCGAGGAGACGAAGGAAGCCCGCCGGTGACAGTGCCCAGGGGGACGAAACCGCGCTCCTCAAGGGCGTGGTGGACTCCTGTCTGCGCGCACTGCACCTGCCCCTTCAGCACCTGCTTCAGCACCTGACGAGCCTGACAAGCCTACTCCACCATCACCAGCACCACCTGCTGAGAACCCACCCCGTCTTGAACCGGACCCGTCTTCCTGGACCAAAGTTATGAGGAAGCTGTCATCCAGCCAGATGCAGTTCCTTTGTCGGCCCTCGCCCTCTCCAGAGGGTCTGTTCTACCCTGCTGCGGCCCAGGAGATGCGGTACCGGTTTTCAGACGGAACACCGTGGTCGATTAACCCTATGTCGAAAGCTCCGAGAGGGTTAATCATTACAACTTACGATGGGAAGCTTTACCGGCAGGGTGCCCTGATGGAGTTTGTACCAAGCACAGTTGCTTCACGTATTGCGATCTACGTACTTCAGGATCACTTTGTCGAAGCCTTGGAGTCAAAGCTTGCGGAGCGGGATCTAGCTCAAACGGTAGCGTGTCTGCCTGTGAACCGGTCGGTCATCGGATCGATCCTTCTCAGTGGAC
>JAULBS010151291.1:0-12124 GCA_032355785.1 Symmetromphalus regularis
TATGATCATCAATTGATATAGGTTCAGAATCTGTTCACTATGATCATCAATTGATATAGGTTCAGAATCTGTTCACTATGATCATCAATTGATATAGGTTCAGAATCTGTTCACTGTGATCATCAGTTGATATAGGTTCAGAATCTGTTCACTATGATCATTTACGTTGTCAATTACACACTTATTTTTTACAATTAACACTGATCACATACAGGGTTGTCTTTAATTGCAGATAATTACATGAAATTTATTCACTCTTACGACAATGACTATATTCTCAAAAACTGTAACGTTACAGTGTAATTGTTAATTCTTTATTAATATTGAACTATAAAAAGCTTATCTGTAAATACAAATAAAAAACAAATACAAATTACAAATACAATACAATATAAATACAACACAATACAGAACAGGCTCTGATATTCCAAAAGACATACACATATTAACAAAAATATAAAATAATGAACAGACATAAATGGAAAATGCCTTCATTTCTCAATTCCAGTGGACAATATTTCGAAATCTGAGGTAAACGGAAGTCAGTTCACGTGGTTTTTATCTAAGTAACCCATAGTTCGGTTACGTGAATTATATTTGCGTAACCCGTGGCTTACCTCAAATAAAAGTTAAAATTATGTTTTAAATACATTATTTTTAGCTCAAAGTAAAATAAATTTATAAAACAGTTAAAAAAAAAAAAAAAATTAGCTAAAGTTAGCAATGTGCTTTTTTTTATGAACACATCCAGATTCCTTCTTTTCGTTTCCAGCTGTCAAGCTACTTTTACTTTATCTACAATGATGTTCCAAATGTTTGTTTGTTTTTAAAGCAAAATTATAGGTAATCCAATATTATGTCAGCATAATTATATTCCTAAAGATGAAATAGCAGCAGATAATTTAGCCGTTCCCAGCGTCCGTGGATATTTCATTAAATGTTTTGGCTCGACTTTATACTCAACGTTTTTAGTTAAGACCAGTCGCAAGTTACAATTGTTGCAATATAACGTTGTCTACTGGTTCGCTGCGCATCAAGTATCCAAAGATCAGTCTAAAACATTTGTCAGAATACTTGTATGTCTGGGTGAATAAACTTCCTGTAATCATGACGTTTGCAAGTTTTAATTTCTGAACATCTACAGGTCACGACATAACCAATTTACGGTTTGTGTAAATTTAATTTTGCGTAACCAACATGCAAACAGAATGGCAGTTCACGTGAAATATTGTGCCCTGTACATGCAGTGCTTTCATCCAATCAAACATCTGCCTTTGATTACATAATCATGTGACTACTCTAGCAGACGTATGGTCATTTCTATAAAATGGTGTCTATGATTGGTTGTTTGCAGTGCAAATATTCTTTTCAGTTACATTAATTTTGTAGCTACAAATGTCTATAAACCTTTTTTAATTACACACAAGAGCCCACACATATGATGTCATTAAACAAACCAAAAACATTGTTTATTCAATGCCGATTACCTGTATACAACCAAAGCATTTTGAATATTCTTATGAGTTTCGTAGGATGCAGTGTCTCTAATTTTTGGTGTCCAGGTGATGTTTTGGTGCATCCTTTATAAAGATTTTATGAGTCTGGTCAAGCCCTATTTATGTCTTATGCAATTTTTTTTTTTTTATAGGCTTGAAATGTCATGTTTTTACTAAATTAAATACCTCAGCTGACACACTAAGGTACTGTTCAACAATTATTTATAGTAATATACAACATAAAATTTGTGATTTTATAAATTATGTATACAAACACACATGCACAACACTCCCACATAAAACTTTTTATATGTATTTTCATGGCTTGAAGTTTGACACGGTAGTTGGAAATGCAACCATAATTATATGTTTATGCCTACAAAAACTGCTCGAGATGCAATGTCACATTGTCAGGCCTGCACAAATTGCACGAACAATCATTTTGTTTGGGCTTCGGTTATGCAAAATTGGCTAAATAAAGAAGTTTTTCCTTCTTTTTTTTTTAACCTGAAAATAGGTTACGCAATTTCTGTTGGCATAACCTACGTGTATATTTTCCAGTCATGTAGATTTTGAATTTGTGCAGGCTTGAATGTATAACTTGAACATTTGCTGTGTACAAAACTGCCATTAACACCTCAGGCGAATGTTGTCACACAGCACAATGTCTATTTATAAACAAATAGGTCTAAAATGTTTTGAAAGATATTTTCACGATCTTCAAGTGAGGGAAAATATTATTTTTAATGGAAAAGACACAAATTTATTATTATTTATTAACCTTAATATTGACGATACAATGATTAAATTTTGAAAGTATATGGTAGTTAATGTCAGTGTAAATGGAATATGAACGAAGTCCATGTAATCATCAGTGTTTGGAAAAATTTATTTAATGACAATGAGGTTACATCCTGTTTATCAAATAAAATTTTAGTGTAAACAAAAGTATTTATTTATAATTTGCTGACTTAGCCTTTTAATTAAATACAGTTTTTGTAATTATCTACCATTAAAATAAACCCTGGCAGTGAATTTCTGACCCTGACAAACTCCGTGTCAAAATTAATCTTCAAAATAAACCACGACGATATGTAAGTTGAAGTTAGAATCTCTCAAAATATATTTTTTAAACATTAATCTGCTATTAGATATAACACAACTAGACTGGAATACTTACAACCAAACATAGTGATTATAATAAAGCAGCTGGTACGATCATGACATGGTGCTAAGTGAAAAATAATTCAAAACTGTAAATTCACCAACCACATCCTAACCGCGACGAAGTCTACTTCCTCCTTCATGGACAATTCGGGATATCTCGACTATTTTCGGATAGATGATCGGAACACTTCGGACAACGCACATGAATGTACATTTATGTCATCTTTGAAAAGTTGTGAACTCATGAATTTAAAGCTGCAGTATCTGGAATATTTTATATATTTATATTTAACTATTTAGTCTTGATTTTCCAAGTTTGTTTCGTGTGCATAAAATTATTTTTGTGATATTATTCTGTTTCAATCATGTGCTACGTTTTATAAAAATCATATAAACCCTAAAATAACAACGTAGGGTGCCTTTGAATAGATTTTTCGTCGCATGCATCTTGTTCAGGAACTTAATGCTTTGATTACTGGTTATTGGCATCCCTCTCTTCGTTTCCCATTCCTCCCCTTCCATCTCCAGAAAGTTTCGTAACTCTAAAGCAGTTGTTAGACAGCTATGTTGTTTTTAAATCGATCGACGGTTGAAGGCAAAATTAGTGGATTATGGATTTACTGTGAAAAGAGATGTAATAAGTGCATAAGTTGGCAATTTTATTGTATATCTACATATTTCTTGTAATGTTTTGGTCGGAAACTGAAGCGTTTGTAGCCAGTAAATTGCAGGGCTTTGCTCTTTAGTGGGTATATGGCCCACATTGGACGGGATGCCAACCAACAACCAATAATCGATAATCAATAAGCAGCCAGTCCATTTTGGACCAAATCAGAGTTTGTTATCTCGACGTTTGTAGGTTCAATCTAAAAAAAGATCGAGATATTTGTGGTTCGAGATAAATATAAATGTTGCTGGTCAGAATATTGATAACACTAATTTAATGCATGTTTGTTATTGTATTGTTCTGTTTCGTATTCTTCTTTTTAATTATATATATAATCTATTGTGCACTAGGAAACTTGACACTAGCTATTTTTTTACATTCAACTACAACCACCTGTCCAATTATTTATTTATTTATTTTTTATTTTTTTTATCTTTCACCCAAATATTAATAGGCATATTTATGAAAACAAATTAGATAGTATGCATATAATAATAATAATAATCATAATAATAATAATTATTATTAATAATAACAATTTAATAAAATAATAATAAACCCAACCTATTACTGAAATATCAACATTTGTATTACATATACCTAAAGAGTAGAGTTAAAAGTTTTAAAATTGTAATTAATTTTTTATAATTTTTGACAAACATTCGATTATACGATTCTTTTAATTGTATATTAGAAATGTACATTAACAACTGCATACATGGTATACCAACTCGTTAATACAAGACTACTTTAATAACATGGGTCAATGGAGAAAAAATAAAATGCCAAAATAACACAGATTGGACTCACTGCTTCTTCCATCTTGAATCGGAAGCAAAAATGTCTAAGTCCATGGTATTCTGGAAGGAATTCTTTCCGAAACGAGGCCGTTCAATCGGAACATTCCGACAGCGGAAATAGTTTCACCGAAAACGTACGAGGAGTTCCGATCATGAAATTTGAAATCTTTTAAATGTGAATTCTCAATGTCATAGTTCAATTAAAATGTATTGCTTGATTTGAAAGCGAAATCAATAGTCTGTTTGTGCTAATTGGAACATGTCTTTTGACGAATGAAAAACAAAATATATAACTTACCTCATTAATGTTGATATTTTTCGGAAAAAAAAGAAGAAAAAAAAGTCCTATTTTTTGTCTAGGTTGGTTTGTCCATTGGTTCTATTATGTTTAAACGGTAGTCAAAAGTAATTTATTTACATTTCGAGCCAGCCAAGCATAGACCACCATGTTTTATTTTCTGCATAATTCACATAAAAATGGGGTGTTAGGTAATTATTTGTATAATGTATTTTTAAAGTACACAATTATTATTTTATAAATATATTTATCATAACTTAATATCAAAGTCATATTTGCTAAAATTATTTATGAAAGCAAAAACAATAAAAGAGATACGAATATTACCGAAAATAGTCGAAATGTTCCTAATGTTAAAATGGACAGTTAACCCTCTTTGTAATATTGTCGTCTGCCAAGTGTTATTAACGATGTGCAATTTTTTCGATTTTAATATACGAGGTAATTAGTAATATTTTTAATTATTATTTAACAAAGTAATGAAAAAAATTGGAACATAGGACCTTTTTCTATTTCCAAAACTCAAGTCCTGTTTTGCCTAGGTTCATGCAAACTAAAGTAATCGACAAAAATCCATGTTCCAAGTAGCGTAAACAGACTATAGTAATACAAATGCATTAAGTTTCATTTGTAATCAATATTTAGAGCACAAAGCCCCTTAAATTCCATAGGAATATGCCTTTAATGTATACTCAAAAAAATAAAAAATTATTATTGATTTCTATACATAATTATACATTGACAAAAATGCATTAACAGAATGTGCTCAAGATAGGCCGTATCCTCGAGAGTACCGTGTCTAAAATAGTAACATTACATAAAATAATTATATGAAAAATGTCGGAACTTGTAATAGATCCCGATACAATTTGAGGGAGAGTTATTAGGGAGAGTTATTATTATTATTAGTATTATTAATTAGTTGCTCCATTATTAAATAGAAATTAATTAAAATAAATGTATGTACACGTGAAATATTTTGTCAGATTTAAGACCAAAATTAATAATCCCTGTGAACATTTAAAATGCTACACCTGTTCTTACTGTCAGTAGCATCAGAAATCAATTCGCAGACTGAGATTGGAAGGGGATTCGAACATATTATGAAGATTCAGAAATCAATTTGCAGACTGAGATTGGAAGGGGATTCGAACATATGAAGATTCAGAAATCCATTCGCAGACTGAGATTGGAAGGGGATTCGAACATATGAAGATTCAGAAATCAATTCGCAGACTGAGATAGGAAGGGGATTCGAACATATTATGAAGATTCAGAAATCAATTCGCAGACTGAGATTGGAAGGGGATTCGAACATATGAAGATTCAGAAATCAATTCGCAGACTGAGATTGGAAGGGGATTCGAACATATTATGAAGATTCAGAAATCAATTCGCAGACTGAGATTGGAAGGGGATTCGAACATATTATGAAGATTTTTAACATCAAAGTTACATCTGACAAAATTAAAATTAACAAAGAGAACTGGTGACTGAAAGGGCGTTCATTCCCCCTTAGATTCTCTTGTGGTTCACTTATGTCCTAATTATGGTGTAGGATTGCCTTTTTTTCCCATTAAACTTTTATGTTAGTAATACATTCATATTTTTTTTCTCAAGTAAACATTTAACTCTCTTTTTTCTAAATACAATTTTTAATCGATACTTATTGTATCGTGAGGTGCATATTGTGATACGTGTAATTGTATCGTGAGGTGCATATTGTGATACGTGTAATTGTATCGTGAGGTGCATATTGTGATACATGTAATTGTATCGTGAGGTGCATATTGTGATACGTGTAATTGTATCCTCGTTCTATCACATCATTACAACCCTACAACCAAAAGCCTTAGACTTTACCTTGATCACAAGCCTTTACCTTGATCGCAAGCCTTGACCTTGATCGCAAGCCTTTACCTTGATCACAAGCCTTTACCTTGATCGCAAGCCTTTACCTTGATCGCAAGCTTTTACCTTGATCACAAACCTTTACCTTGATCACTAACATTTACCTTGATCACAAGCTTTTACATTGATCACAAACCTTTACCTTGATCACAAGCCTTTACCTTGATCACAAGCCTTTACATTCATCGCAAACCTTCACCTTCTTCATTAACCTTTACCTTGATCACAAGCCTTTACCTTGATCACAAACATTTACCTTCTTCACTAACCTTAACCTTCATCATAAGCCTTTACCTTGATCACAAGCCTTTACCTTGATCACAAGCCCTTACCTTCATCATAAGCCTTTACCTTGATCACAAGCCTTTACCTTGATCACAAGCCTTTACCTTCATCACAAGCCTTTACCTTCATCACAAGCCCACAAGCCTTTACCTTCATCACAGGCCGTTCCTTTCCATGCTGGGAGACATCTTCCTTCGGAACACTGTCCAAGGTCATTGTCACATTCAGTTTTAATTTTGCAGTGTCGGTTTGAACAATTTAATTTGCATTCTTGGCCATACATCGGCGAGTCACATTCTGTAATAAATAAACTGATCGTGTTCAGTACATAGCAAACTGTGGCTGAATAAGATGTGACAGACGCTATCACTATACTGACTATAGTCAACTCTACTCGATAGAGATGTAAGGATATGTCAATACAGTATTCAGAAGGTTGATGACTTTATTGAATTCCTTGACCATGGAACAAACACCCAAATCATTTTATCAGCGTCCATCATTAAAAAAATGGCCATACTAATATTGAGGCCTTACATATTCTTCTTCTTTCTGAGAATTTCTTTATCCAAATGGAACCACCCATCAAGAAACATGGAATGCATGGCGCCACACGCCAGCCCCACCCCTCCCAACAACTCCAGTTGGCCTACAGACTTATAGTTCAGTCAATCTAGCGTTTGACCCCCCACTAATGAAAGCACTTTTATTTTGACTATTGGTGTCTACCATATAGCATACAACAAAATCCACAAAATCCATTTAGTGGAACAATATTTATTTCAAGTTTTAAAATTTAGTACCCTGAAAAAAACACTATACACTCACAATTCTCTTCACCATGATACCAACAAATGGATTTGGAACAAGTATTATAAACCAAATGATAGCTTATGATCTGCTGGTTATTATGATATATAGTAATATTGGATTAGTGCAATTAATCTATGACTAAATCATCATTAAAGAACCACACTCCATTTCTTATTTCGGCAGCCAATAAAATACTCCAATTTTAAAAATATGTTCTTTTTGACAAAAATACATCAACTGTGTAAGTAACATATTTACTATCTAATTAATTTTATTCTGAATTATCAGAGCTTTCGTTTGATACCAAAATTAGCCACCTAGCATTAAAACTTAATGATATATCATATTTTAAACATTACTAGGTATATCAAATATTGCTATTGAGATGCATGATATGCATGGGCCAAGATATCCATGCACACACGCCCTGTTATCCTTCTTGAATGGTACGATTTTGATCCATCTGTTAAAAAATTACTAGTTTGTAGCAAATTGGTCATAGTTTACTCTTTTTTCTTGGTGGGAGCGGGGTGAGTAGAGATATACCAATGGCTATATCTGCCACTAAAGTCCTGATTCTGATCAATTGTAAGATAGGATTTAATAACTGACTTTTACTTAATCAATATATACCAATGATACACTTAAATATAATAGAATATAAAACAATATGATTGCATTTAAAGTTATGTGCTCAATTGACCCTAATGAGAATTGTCATATTTATGTTTTAAAAAAAATTGTATATATTGTTTTCATGATTTAATAAGGTAACTGATTATCTTTAGTTATAACTCAACCAATTTTTAAAATAAGACATGTGACATACCTTACAAATGTGCAACATAATAGCCATCTGTTATAACATATTTGAGCAAAATATTTACAATAATTGCAAAGATATGACCACTGATTTTAACTCTACCCCCAAAATTAAAAATACATTAAATTGTAGTATAAAGATTTATAAATACATTTTTACTTAATTAATCTCTACCAAACTTGGTAAACATAACCACAGTGGAATACAAAGCAATGTAAATGTATATAAAGTTATGTGCTTACTTGTTAAATTAATAAGAATTGTCATTTTTAAGTAACACAATGTTCCATTTTCTTTTTCCACTTTAATAAGGTGAGTGTCTGTATTTACTTTTAACTCAGCTACCTTTTAAAATGTGGCTACATATGACATATCACACTAAAGAACTGCATATTAGTCATTAAAATCATCACAACGATAGCAGGGATATAGTCATTTATTTATCCCAACCCCAAAAACGTAAAATACTGAAAGATATGCAATAAGGATTTATAAATCAACATTTACTTAATTAATCTACACTATTAAACGTGCACATAATTAGAATGTCATATAAAGAAATATAATTGCATTTAACGTTAGTTGCTGACTTGCAAAATAGTAACAATTGTCATTTTTAAGTAAAACAATGTTCCATTTTGTTTTTCTAATTTAATAAGGTGAGTGTCTATATTTACCTATAACTCTGCTACCTTTTAAAATATGCCTATATATGACATATCACACTACGGAACTGCATATTAGTCATCCTTTAAAAAAGATCTGAGTATAATCATCACTGAGATAGCAGAGATATATAGTCATGTATTTATCCATACTGCAAAAATGAAAAATACAAACAAAATGTGCAATAAGGATTTATAAATCAACATTTACTTAATTAATCTACACCATTAATGGTACACATAATAAGAATGATATAAACACACACTTTTGCATTTAAAATTAGCTGCTAATTTGAAAATTAATAAGAATTATGTTTATATTAAAACATGTTACAGATTTTCTTCATGATTTAGTAAGGTGACTGACTGTTTAGCGACATCTCAACCAACTTTTTAAAATATGACTACATATAACATACCCTAATAATATGCCGCATATTAGCCATCTGTTAAAATAAATTTGACCAAAATAGTGACAATAATGCATAAAAGTATGTATCCCTACCCCAAAAAATGTATAAATAATATTTTACTGAATTAATCTTTTCTAAACATAGTGCACTTAATATCATTCTTACTATTGGTTGCCCACATGTTAAATTGTGTAGTAATTATGTTCTTGTATGTACAGAATGTATGATAATATATAACATGCTTTTGAGATATGAAGATATGTACACATAGTTCCATTCCAAAAGCATGTTATATTATCATAAATTCTGTACATGCAAGAAAAATATTGCAACAATATAAAAATATAAGTAACCTATAGTAAGTACAAAAGAAAGATAGTATGTGTAATATGTTTGGTAAAGATTAATTCAGTAAAACATTATTTATAAATTTTTATGGTACAATTTATTGTATTTTTCATTTTTGGTGGTAGGGATAAATAAATGGTCATATCTTTGTCACAATTGTCACCATTTTGCTCAAATTTGTTTTAACAGATGGCTAATATACTGTATATTAGTAGGGTATGTCAGCATGTACCACTGCATACCTCTGATAAATCAGTTGTGGACCACTGGTCATTCTGGAATGAGTGATGCGCTTCATTGTTTGTGAGCAAATACAAAAAGGAAAGTATTGTTTGTTTAATGACACCAAACACATTGTTTATTCAGCAGTTATTAGGTATCAGAATTGTGGTGTTTTGTAACTCATGCAAACCTACTATGGCCACATAGGCTACTCTTTCTGATTTACAGAAACATATTTTATATACACTTTCCCACAGACAGGACAGCACTAAAACAGCCTTTGATAAACCAGTTGTGGACTATTGGCCACATTTGGGATAAGTGATGCACTATAAAGAACAAACTCACTGCTCATTACCAAATATAAATGAAGATAATTCCTTTGAATTACCAGCATGTGATATTTAATGTTTCCTTTCCCCAAACACAGGTTAACTTAAACCACAGCATTTGATATTCCAGTCATCAACTTAAGGCAATTCTTCAGCATCAGTCATGACCTTATTTAGTAAACATTCTAAAGAAAAACATACCAGTGCCCTAAATAAATGTAACTAAATATTCTACGACTGTTTTGAAGAGGAGAAATGATTATTTCTACGGTAGTGTCTGCTTATAACTTTGTTTGCACCTATGGTCATTCATCTAGTCCATGATAAACCTGCTGACAGTTTAGCAAGTTTGTTAAATGATGCATACTGACGATATACAAAATACAACGTGTGCATCTTTATCATGACTCGCACCAGACAGATGGGAAAAGTAAGTATAAAAATACACTACCCCAGAAACAAACACTCTTATCCAGTTACCAGAAGTTAATAACATAAAAAAAAAATTCAAACAGGAGGAGCATAACATGCATGTATATATTTTAAAGGTGGATGGATGGATGGATGGATGGATGGATGGATGGATGGATGGATGGATTGATGGATGGATGGATGGATGGATGGATGGATAGATGCATGGTTGGATGGATAGATGGGTGGATTGATGGATGAATAGGTGGATCCATAGATCCATGGATGGATGCAAGGATGGACATCCTGATCAATTATCTCTGACCATCTTATTTTTATATGTGACCTCATCCATGAGAAAAGTTAGCATACTGATAAGGAAAAATAACAAAATATGTTTATTACATTCTCTTATAATCAGTAAGTTGTCCAAATCAGTTTCATTTCAGATGTGATATATACATGATGAAAAATGTACAATCAAATGTAAAGAGATTTATGATAATATTTCAAGCAATTAAAATACAATCGAACTATCATTTTATCATTAAAATACTATAAACATATGACAATTAACAGAAATCTGCTTTGCTTTCGCTTTCAAATCATTTCCAATAAATTGGTGCCTGAACATGCGACACTAATATTTCACATGTTATTGAATTATGTAACAAGTTCTCTGCACCCTTTCACACTGATGCTGTCATATATATTAAATTTTGTTTCAGCAATGACTTAGTTCAGTTAGTTGACTGGTTATGAGTGTAACAATTGATTTACGCATTCATTATTGATAATTAGTTCTTCTCCCCCATTATCCTAATCACTATAGGTGCAGCTGCTTGAGAATGAACTCAGTCTGTATATCAATTATTCATACGCTTCCAAGCTCCATTACTTTCAATGTGTGCTGGTTAATTAATTCTTCTTGGTTCAGCGGGTGTGAGGTGGTCGCAATCAATAGTGACGTACATGTAAACATATCACACTTATACAGCCCAACACGCAAAACACAAATTACGAGCATACTTTATTCATTTATGTTTACGTCGCAAAACTGTGGGTGAGGCTATAACCAAACATTAGCACCAGTTACACCCACATAACTTACTTGAAACGATCATTAATATTTACATTTCATTAATGAGTAAGGGATTGTTTTAAAGGTGTTGTACATTGTATTTACTGATCAGTTGAGTTTTTTCACAGTATGAACGATGTCTAGGACAGATTGTCCCTGGTGGCGCAGGGGCGAAGCTTTTGGACTCATAGCTGGCAGATACTGGGATCAAATCTCAGTTGAGGGATGGGATTTTTAATCTCAATACTGGCTCCAACCCAGAGGAGCGGGATCTAGCTCAAACGGTAGCGAGTCTGCCTGTGAACCGGTTGGTCATCAGATCGATCCTTTTCAGTGGACCCATTTGCAGTTTGGGCTATTTTCCATTCCAACCAGTGGTCCACAACTGGTTT
>JAULBS010151302.1:0-12124 GCA_032355785.1 Symmetromphalus regularis
TGTGTGTGGGAGGGGTGGGGGGTGGGGGGGGCGGTGGGGTTCCAAAAGTGATGAGTGAATAGTAAAGGAGAATTTTTTTTTTAATTTTCACGTCCTTCCACTCGGACCCCTGGACTCTCCACCTGGATCCGCTGCTTGATACCATTAGAACTCAATGTCTGCAGATGATGTCAGAAAAAGCACCTATGTTAATGGGGAACACATTTTGAAACTGGCATTCACTCCATCATTGATCACCAGTAGTTCTGTTTTATCAAAGGTCGTGGTATGTGCTGCCCTGTCTGTGAGAAACATGATATAAAATGACCCCTTGCTGCTAACTGGAAACAGTAGCTTATGTGCCAGCAACAGGTTTCCTCTGAAGTCCATGAGTCTGAAAACACTATGTGTCTTACACTTAATATCCGCTGAATAAATAATGTGCTGGGGTGTCGTTAAACAACCAATTCTTTCTTCTTCCACCTGTGAAATCTTTGTAGGCCTATATTATAAATAGTAAAAAAAATTCATTACAATATCATTCCTTATTACTTCCATCAGTATAATAAAAACATAGACCGAGTATAATACAATGAAAGAAACTGAATAACATAAATAATAATTGTGTGAAGTATTTACATAGCAGTTAGGAACAATGATTGTCAAAAGCACAGACTTTTTTTTATTTTTTTTTATTTTAATGTGCGAGTGTATATCAAACCCTTATAGCCAGACGGTGGTCTAATTGTTTTGAGCCAGGGGGTTTAACATTTGCTACAAACATTCGTTACTAAAAGTTTCCCAACATATTTACAACTCGTGGAACATTAATTATACATGTTAAAACTGTTCTAAGGATGATAAGAACACATTCGGGATCAAAGAGATCGATATTATAGACCCAACATTTAAAATAATGTTAAGCATCACCCCTTTGAAAATTATTATTATTATTATTGTTGTTGTTACTGTTGTTGTTGCTATTATTGTTGTTGTTATTATTATTATTATTGATGATGATTTGATCGTTAAATAGTTCCGGGCGGAATTTAATTTTAGGTGGAAAGGAATACCGGATCACCGATTATAACTGGAGCAGGAATCTAATTTTTAGAATAAAAGTTATGAAGGATTATAAATCCTTTGGGATTTATCAGACCCGTAGGAGAAGGGGAGGGGGTCTCAGCCCCCTTTTTTCGCCAGTTTTAATTTCGTGTATAGATTCGTGGTTTCGCCCCGCACTTTTTATACACCCATAATAACTAGCCCCCCCTTACTTTGAAAAATAGCCCCCCGCTCCCTTGAAAATCCATCCTACGCGCCTATTTATTCCACCAGAACATATTCCCAGAATGACTCGGTATAGAGTGGCTTGTATTCGGATAGAGATATGTGGTAACACCTTGATATCAAACTATCTCAAACTATCTGAAGTATCATTATGTTATGCATGACACATAATAAAGATGCACATCATGTTTTACTGTATAACAGTTGGAGGGAAACCAAATATTAACATTCATAGCCAACGCGTGTTATACTAAGACTCTATCAGTTAATGAAACATGTAAATGGCATGAAGAGAATCACTACATGACATCACTGTATAAATCGTCCATTCAATGGCGTAGCCAGGGTTGTATATGGGGGATTGGGGCATTTTACAATTTGGGGAGGGGCCACAGAAAGTACTAATAGAATTGCAACAGACAAATATAAAAGGTGAGAGGAAAACAAGTGTGTTCGGGGGATTGACCTCATGGCCCCTCTGTGGTTACGCAGATCACTCTACCTGGCTTTTTGACACCAGCCCTTTTCTTATCCCTACTGGCGTAATGCATATTTTGAAGACTTTTAATATTGAAGGGTTATCATCAGTTAATTACGACCAAATTAGGCCTATAATTGGAATAAATAAACCTAAAAGGGTTTGAAAGCCCTTGATCTGCATGCGCATGAGCAGCTTCGGAGAATCGACTGTTTACAAATAAATGTTACGCCTAAAACGCCATCACCGATTCTCATAAAACATTTTAATACAGACGCGGACACATGTTTTAAGAAAAGTGGGAGTGTTCAATGGGCGATTTTTTTGTTCACATTTAAAAGACATTTTCCAACGAGGATACATTACATGTAAGAATGTTACAGGTAAAAATCCGCGCAAATGTACGAATGATACAGGTAAAAAATCCGCGTAATTGCCATGTGTTTCTCGGTGCAAATGTAAGCGTGTTTACTAGTACATGTATTTAAATATTGTGGGGAATCTAAATATGTAAGTATCCGTTTCTGCTCATTTCCTTTTTTTATATGCACGATAAAATTGTTTCTTAGAAAAACAAAGGGGATTAAATCCTCTAATTCCCCTGTATCCGCTCCTATAATATATTTTAAGTATCCAATATTATACTGATCGAGTCTATATGGGATTTACACTGGGATCCAGAGAACAACTAAGCATTCTCTATTTATAAAACACAAATACACGCATACGAACATACGCACACACACAAACACATGTACACACACGTTTAAAAGTTCTAATCTGTATACCGGTATAATTATAGTAAATACGATAACATAGTGTTATGGTCGTATTAATACACATGCAGATGGACATGCAGAAGTTACACCTTTCACCATGTACAAAATGAAAAAAAATGAAATACAGCAAATATAAACAAGTTTTGCATATAGCAATTTGGCAGTGAAAATTCAATGTTGCAAAGCAGGACTGAAGGAGAATGGTCGTTTCTGTTTAAACCTCCTCCATACCCTTTTTTTTAAAATTAATATAATTGCTTATCTCTACAAGTCTCAATCAAAACTACGATGACCAATTTCTGACTGAACATGTTTTGAAGAATTTTTAATATCTTAATTAATCAGGTATAATAATTAAAAAAAAAAAAAATCCAAAATGGCAGCCACTGCAACAAAATAATATTATAGTTTAATCCAGCCAAAAAAAAAAAAAAAAAATCCAAAATTATAATAATAATAAATGATAATAAAAAAAAAAAATAATAATAATATAACATCCACATTGGATTTCAGACTCAATTTCAGGGTTGTTAGAAAATGTTCCCTAAGGCCGTTTCCCAAATGTTCAAGGTTGTCCCCAACTCATTTTAAGTGTTCCTCACAACTATGTGAAAACAATCTTCAAAACAAGTTCCCCGGAAATTGATCACGTATACTATTTCACAGTCGTTTGCTAAGGTAGTTGATATTAAAAGACGTCACAGTTTGATAGAAACCTTTTTTGACAATGTTTAACTTTTAAAACTCTTCTCTAATATTCAATAACTTTGGTTACTGTTTTTAAAATTGATGTTCAGGGAACAGGAAGAACTTCAGAAAAAAGCGACCAACTGTAAATACGTAAGTAAGTGTGTATTAAAACTGGCCTAATTATTTCAATATTATGACCTGGTACAAATGCTTCGTGAAACTATCGTCTCCCATGAACATCTTTGTACAGGTATTTAAAATTTATGAAGAATAAATTTATACTGAAGAAAAGACCATGCGAGATTCAAGACCCATATTCTCGAAAACGTGTAAACGCACAGTTAGTGTGCCACTGGTTGTGGAGGAACCAAGGACGAGGCGCCAAAGGCCCGCGCCTCTCGCCCAATTTTGCGATTATATATATCTTCTTTTTTTTATCTTTAAAGAATCCTGTATCATTATTGTTACCCCCCCACCCCCCACCAAAAAAAAGAAAGAAAAAAAAGAGAGGATTTTTGGATCCACCATTGTCCAAAACATCCGGACGTACTGCTTATTGGTACAGTCCACCAATAATCAATAAGCGGTTCGTCCGGATGTTCTGGACAAGGTCTGCTAATGATGCACTCCAAAATGTATGCCAAACTTGATTTTTACACTTTTTTGTGAATAGCTCTCCAATGACGATTTACACTTTTTCGAGAAGACGGCCCCTTTCTTCACGTATGTCAGTATTCCTCAATAGGATTTGACCCCAACGCGCTCAAATCCGCACCCATCTCCCTCCCCTTCTTCAAACACACCCGTCCCACTTTAACTTTCGTTAGTTTTATTTTTTGGGATAGGATATTCTGGGTTTCCGCTGCCAGTCAGAAGACTAGATCACCTATTAACTGAATTTTTTTTAATGGCCAAGAGAAAGTTACACAGACTACCATTTTGTTCTTTTGTAAGCATAATTATTTTCAGATTCAAGTCAGACTAATGACTAAAGTTGATCTAAAAGTTATTAAATTTTCAACAGGATATTAGTCACATGACTAACTATACTCTAGGATCAAAGGAAACCCAGCGGCTATAGCAAGGGAACCGTCTCTGCAACCAGATTTCATAATAATTCATGCATAATTCCTGGATGGAAATCATGCGAAATCTCGTTAAGGCGAGATTTTACTCCACTGTGGGTTCTTCCTCGAGACCAATCTTCCCGTCTTCCGCTTCCTTCAGTTTGATAGCCTCGATTTCATCACCCTCCTCTATTATCCTGATCTTCACTTTTTGAGCCTCATACTTCTGATCGTCGTAGTCGCTAGACAGGATACACGCTTTGGCCTTGGCAATGGAGGCGTTAGTCGCAAACAGAGTCTCGTAAAACAGCCCGGCTACCAGTCCACCAACAATTGGTCCAACCCAGTATACCTGTAATATATTATCAGATTTTAAAATAATAAATTACTATTAAAGATTTAATGAAAAATATTATCAAAGGATTAACAAAAACACACCGTGAAAGGGTTAACATATACCAACTAGTAAAAGTTTAAACTATATTGTGACAACGGGTTAAATTAGTTGTGCTGATTCAGAAGAATGCTTCAGGTATCATTGGACCAAATCAAATCTCATTGACGACAATAGTAACATTTCTTAATAAACGTAATAGAAGCAACGTTTCAAACCACTGGACCAGTGTACAGACATACAGTGTGACGCCTGGCATTAACTATCACTGAAAGAAAATATACTGTCACATAGCATTTTAACGACTTACATAATGTTTTCATTAGACATACTCAGGTTCGCACAAAATGGCACTTGCAATGTTTTTACCACCCCAGGTATCAACAAGTACCAAGTGTCACTGATGTAATAATTATTGTGTAAAAAAAAGATACTGAAATTACTGGGTATATGCCATAGTATTTACAAAATACCCACTGTCTCATATATCTACCAATCATAGCTGAGAGTTCATTCATTTCGGATAGATTTGACCGTGCACCTCGGACTTTGACCCGCAAAATCACGTGATGTGGTCCGATGGAACCTTGAAGACGAAATTGCTAGCTAGACTAGTTTTTTGCGCTTCATGTTAAACCCAATGAGAACATTTGGTACCAGTGAAATTGCCAGTTTATTTTGTCACCGAGTCTGAAAATAATTTTATTCAGCAAAACATTTTTTAAAAGAGTTTTTTAAGTAGTTGTTCCCTAAACGTGGAGGGCCATAGTTCCCCGGCCCACCCTGCTCCGCGGCGCCGTAGTCCAATAACTGTCATCCACAGTAAGTCTGATTCCAATAACTGTGATTAGACGTAAACATAATCATATTGTATTTCATCCATCTCGTTCTGTCTACACACTCTGGCGAGGGTTTTCACAGAAATAGGTTTGGATAACATCTTAGTGCTGTGTATTTTAACGACACCTCTAGAGCATATTGATTTATTAATCATCACCTATTAGATTTCAAACACAGTGCTATGTATTTTGGTTCGTTTTGTTTAACGACAGCACTAGAGCACATTGATTTATTAATCATCAGCTTTTTGATTTCAAGCAGTGCTGTGTATTTTGGTTTGTTCTGTTTAACGACACCTCTAGAGCATATTGATGTATTAATCATAAGCTATTACATTTCAAACACAGTACTGTGGCATTCAAGAGTGCTTCTTTTAACAAATAGCACACGTATGAAATAACAAAGATTTTTTTAAAAGTTAAAGTATTCACAGATGGTGGTTCATACAAGTGTTGCATGCTTGTAAATCTTAACAAAATTAAAATCTGTTGAGAATTTCAATATAAACAGCAAATGTTTAGAGACTAACAGTTCGTTCTTTAATTTCATTTAGACTATTTACGCTCCGTTACCGTTCTAATTTTTTTACTATCAATGTTCTTGATTAACAGTTTCAAAATATTATTATATTTGTCATGTTAACTGTACGTGTGCATAATTATATTTTACTGGAAGATAATGATACACACATGCACGCGCGCGCTTACACACACACAAACACACACACACTTGCACGCGCGCGCATACACATGCACAAACACACGCATACTTGCACGCGCGATATGTGTGTTTGTGTTCGTGAGTGCGTGTGTGTGTGTGTGTAGCCCTACCACATACTGTAGAAACATCAAACGTGATAAATATGTCTAAACCATTTCACTATTTATTTATTTCGTTTGATTTGATCTGCTGAATGGGTGTGGAACTTGATTTCAACTTGGTAAACTCTACCTCCACGTCTTTATCTGTGCAGCCATCATTACGTGCGTTTATCTGTTAACTAGATGAGCAGAACATGCTTCATATTTTAAACATTTATTACGAGATCACCCAGTGCTAGCACTCTTCACTGGGGCGCCCATCCTACTGTCAGTCTCACTTGTGCGTTTCAATCATAACGTATCGGCATTGATTCTCCAATTCACTGAATGGAGTGTCTTTAATATCCCGCGAGGATCTAGCTCAAACGGTAGCGTATCTGCCTGTGAACCGGTCGGTCGTCGGATCGATCCTTCTCAGTGCACCCATTTGCAGTTTTTTGGGCTATTTTCCGTTCCAGCCAGTGGTCCACAACTGGTTTATCAAAGGCCGTGGTATATTCTGTCCTGTTATCGGAAGGAGAAGCCTCTGTGGCGGCAGCGGGTTTCCTCTTGACATATGCAGAATGACCATATGTATGACGTCAAATAGCCGATGATCAGATAAAAATCAATGTGCTCTAGAGACATCGTTAAATAAAACAAACTTTACTTTAATATCCCGCGTTGTTTAAAGTAAAATTTGTTTTATTTAACGACGCCTCTAAAGCACATTTGTTTTTATCTTATCATCAACTATTGAATGAAAATCATATGGTCATTCTGACATATTTATTTTAGAGACTTATCTTTTCGATAAGTAACAACTGGTCTTTTATATGCACCGTCCACCGTCCCACAGAAAGGACATCACATTCCACAACCTTTGATGAATCAGTTGTGGAGCACTGATTGGGAAGGAATAGTGTCCCAACTGCAAATGGGTCTACTGTCAAGGATGGATCCAATGACTGATCGTTTCACAGGCGGACACCCTACCGCTTGAGCTACATCCCACTAAAGTAATATTAACAACGTATATCTGATGTCACAACGTATATCTGATGTCACAACGTATATCTGATGTCACAACGTATATCTGATGTCACAACGTATATAGGATGTCACAACGTATATCTGATGTCACAACGTATATCGGATGTCACAACGTCACAGCGTATATCTGGTGTCACAACGTATATGTGACGTCACAACGTATATCTGATGTCACAACGTATATCTGACGTCACAACGTATATCTGATGTCACAACGTATATCTGATGTCACGGCGTATATCTGATGTCACAACATATATATGACATCACAACGTATATCTGATGTCACAACGTATATCTGACGTCACAGCGTATATCTGACGTCACAGCGTATATCTGACGTCACGACATATATCTGACCTCACGACGTATATCTGACGTCACAACGTATATTTGATGTCACAAAGTATATCTGATGTCACTGCATATATGACGTCACGACGTATATATGATGTCACAACGTATATCTGATGTCACAGCGTATATCTGATATTACAACGTATAGTTCTGAGATACAGTGTGTCTTGGTGTGTTTTATAATGAACTGTTTAAGTACACCTACAGTCAGTTAGAGATAATCTATTTGGCAATGAGGGTTCGATTCCACTCACAACTTAGTTTTCAGTTTTTAAGATTACCTGACTTTTATAATAAATTAATGTTTTATTCATAATATGTATTGAATTTGTTTTTACCATATTGATAATTAGTTTATTTTTTATTATATATAGTGAAGAGCAAACAAAAAATAAACGCAAATGTTTGTTCAGATCCAATTTAATCAAATTTATGTAAAATTCATAAAACCATAAAATTCATGCTGCACGCGCTTTACAGTTCTTTGTTCATACCTCAAGGAAGCAAAAAAGCCTACTTCAAAATATGGTTAACTTTTATTCAATCAAATATTGTAAATTAAATTTGAGTTTCTTTTGCTGTTGAATATATATTTTTATTATTAAAAGTTCTATGAACTGATTTATTTTAAATATTTATAATTTAACCATACCATAACCCCCAATAGCTGGTATTTATTTTTTGTACTGATATGGCAAGATATGCTGTTCTTTCCGTTACACTTGGTAACATCACTGTTTGACTGTGATTCACTATAGGCCCCACAATTTCTACGTAGACAATCCTTTCCATTAACATGTAACACGCGTAACATAACAAGGATTTACGTTCAGCCAGTGTTTCCTACTTTTCTTTGAAGAGATTAGTGACAGATATTTTATTAAAGTCTCACCTTACATACACAATAAAAGATTAATAAAATGGGCTCTGGGAGGGAAGAAGGGTGGGCGGGAGAGAGAGAGAGAGAGATAGAGAGAGAAGGAGGGAGAGGGAGTGAGAGAGAGAGAGCGAGAGAGAGAGAGAGAGAGAGAGAGATAAAGAGAGAAAGAAAGGGAGATCAAAAGATAGCGATTGCGAGAGAAAGAGAGAGATAGAAATAAATATATACAGAGTGAAAAAGGAGAGAAATAAACAGAAAGAGAAAGAAATAGAGTGAGTCAGAGAGAGAAGAAGAAGAAAAAGAAGAAGAAGGAAGGAAGAAGAAGAAAAAAGGAAACAACAGTGGAATGGGCCACACCTCGTTAATTGTTTTTCATGCAGATTATATGGGTTTGTTTTTAACGTTAGCATTATATCTATAGATATACCTATGATAGCGGCACATTGCGACACTGAGGGTGAGTAATGCAGGTATACAACGCAATGAGCCTCGACAAGTCTTTTCACTTGTGTGTAGATTTTATGTGAGACCACCAGAGGGTGGAGGTGATATTCTAGCCGTGTGTCGTGCCACGTCCCTGTAGTGAGAATCATCAACAGGAGGGAGTGGAGGGCGGCAGACGACACTTGGTAGTCAGATAAATACTTATATCGTAATCAGACACCGCGTCTTTTCAAGAGGCTTGTCTAAACCAACTTACCTGTCAACATGGTCAATAATACGCCATGCAAGTGCGGACAAGTTAGCATATCACAAACCTACAAGTGCTTTCTTTAATCTAGTCTCCATTATCTAATACAATCATAGATGTTCTATTTTAGTTCAGTTCTTTTTGCAAAACAATCAGATTCTATTTCTTGTATCAGTGTCGTGTTATGATAAATTTCTCTGTGGATAATCGCCTTAATATATGACATTTTCCTCACAATGTCAGTTTGAATATGAACATATCTAAGAATCAACAAAAGTAATATTATGATATGGTTCGTGAACATAATTATATGCTGCAAATTCTCGATAACTGACACATGATAGTGTTTAAAAATCGTTAAATAGCGGCAGTATTTTGTAAATGACAAGCACCTGTTGTCGAGGTAAATCCATACCTATTGCAGTACGTAATGTTCATCACCTGCATTCATATCATATTACTGTAGCAACGTATTTCTCTTTACTTCCGTGATCAAATTAATGTAAAGTTCGTTCTATTTAATGACGTCTCTAGAACACATTGGTTTTTATCTTATCATCGGCTATTGGACGTCAATCATATTGTCATTCTGACATTTATTTAGAGGAAACCCACCGCCGCCACATAGGTTACTCTTTCCGATAAGCAACAAGGGTCTTTTATATGAACCATTCCACAGACATGACAACATATACCACGGCCTTTGATGAACCAGTTGTGGATCACTGGTTGGAACGGAAAACAGCCCGAAATGCAAATAGGCCCACTGAGAAGGATCGATCCGACGACCGACCGATTCACAGGCGAACACGCTATTGTTTGAGCTCAAATTAAGGAAGACTATTCACTAGCATAAGGTAACATCATTAGATTCAAAACAAACTACAAATAAATAAAATAAATAAAGGCCTCCATCTGTCATGTTATTTTTATAAATGAATAAAAATAATTTAAATTGAGTATAATTGAAATAAAAATCAATGTGCTCTAGACGAGCGCATACCTTCCACCATCCAACAAGTGTGGAACATCATCAGATTTAGGATTTTGGACATTTAGGATCCGAAAGTCTTACTGGATGTATGCCATAAATTCTCACTGCATGTTTAGAGAAAAACAGTGCATTTAGCTGTTATTTATGAATGCGTTAACCATAAACTTGAATTTTACAATCTCTACCACTGCACCCTATTGGTGTCTGGTTCGGTCATACCTCTAGGATAAACATGTCATAGTAATGTTGTGTCATCATTGTGTTTGCTTCTTTTCTTTCAACGACACCACTAGAGCACATTGATTTATTAATCATTGGCTAATTAGTGTCAAACATTTGGTAATTTTGATACATAGTCAAGTATGAGCTAGCCTCCAACAGGTTTTGAACCAATGTCTTCAGCTTGAGAGTCCCATGTCTAACCACTGGACCACTGAAGCTCACCAATGTTTTTGCTTTGATAATCACTACTATCACTATTAATATTACACTGTTCTTGTATTTTGCTAATCACTTCTATCACTATCAATATTACACTGTTCTTTTAATTTGATAATCACTACTATCACTATCAATATTACACTGTTCTTGTTATTTTGCTAATCACTACTATCACTATCACTATTACACTGTTTTTGTTATTTTGCTAATCAGTACTATCACTATCAATATTGCACTGGTCTTGTTATTTTGCTAATCACTACTATCACTACCACTATTACACTGTTCTTGTTATTTTGCTAATCAGTACTATCACTATCAATATTTCACAGTTCTTGTTAGTTTGAGTAAGTTTGAATATTCTCTTCTTATTTTGAACAGTATACTTAAACAATTAACATATCTACTCGATACAATTCACAACGTCTTGGTATACACACCATGGTATGCACATATCACAATGTGCCAATCACAATCACATAACATGGTTACCGAATTGAAATATCTGACAAAACATGTACACTAACATGTTTCCATGTAGGTCGATATATTACAAATCAAATTAAATATCAGCAAATGCAATTAATCAGTTGTAGTTCTCTTTGGATGTCGCCAAAAAAAACTTAGTAATATCTGACGACATTTTCAAAACAACAAACAAACAGACCAATAACAAATTAACATTTCAGGAAACTGTTCAAGCAGTTGAGTTAATTAGGTCAAATGTTATAATGAAAATTCTAAAAGTTCAGACAATAAAGCTTTATTTAAATACGACGTGATTGTCTTTTTTAGACATTAAAGGCATATTCCCACAGAATTTAAGGTTCTTTGTGCTCTAAATATTAATTACGAATGAAACTTACCTGCATTTGTTATACTAGATCTTGCTTTTCTATCACGCAAGACCTTTTACCTGAACCGTGGTATAGGGAATTCCATGTCGAGTTTATGGTTTGTGATTTATGGTTCGTTACCATATTAATTATTATTTTTAAGATATTGATAATAAGAGATGCAGTGGTTATGCAAGTAGTTGAATGAAGTATATTTACGGACAAATTAAATGTTTATATTTAAAATTAATTCTTTGTTTGGAAATGAATTAGTTCAAGGGTCCGTGGGAGAATGCATTTAAAGGCTGTTTAAGAGATTTGATGTGAAGCATATATTACTAGATTATGCCTGGGTGTATTCTGAGAATTAGGATTATAAACGTTAGGTCGTCTCGTTGACCTACTGTATATGAGTGCACAGGAAATACATGTACATACAGAGGGTACAGTCAAAGCAAACTGGGTTTTTTTATTGTGCAAAACTAATAGTAACGAATGATTTGATTTATTAATGACACTCTAGCGTTCATATATAAATATTTTATATATATATAT